>JABUIW010000020.1:2691566-2744620 GCA_013363375.1 Menidia beryllina
TAAAGAAAAACGAAAAAATCTGAGATGAAGCATGAAGAAAAACATAGTATTCTGCAGAATTTAAAAGTAGAGAAATAAGACTTTAACTTCCCCCGTTGCTAGATAAGCTACATCCAACAGACACATTGTACAGTAGTCATGAAAACTCCCAGGAGACACCCACTGAGTGCCTCCAGGACCTCATGTAAGTTCCAGCCATTTTCTGACATCTTTCATCAATACCGCATGTTCTGGCATTGATTGTGATGTCCTCAGTGGACTGACTTTACACCTTGCAGGTCACGCGGTGTGAAACCGGCCCTGCTGTTTATTACTCATGAGACCTCATCGGCTCCTCAGAAGACTGACAGCTTTGACAGGTGGAGCCGGAGTCAGCTTTGACAAAGTACTGATTAGCCTGTCAGTGTAAATGCAGCAAAGCCAAGAACTATGTAAAATTCATTCACTCACTCCCTGGGAGCCAGACAGGTAGCGGAATGAATGCATCACTTTATCGAGCCAGATAGGTTGACACGGCTAATTACGTTCGAGTCATAAGCAGGAGTCACACTGATATATCTCGGTGAGACTCTCAGAGTGCAGTTGTGGCTTCATTAATGGGATCACTTTGTCCTTCAAGACTCTTGCCTTTGTTTGTAATGAGTATGATCCAGATATTGACCCTAATCTGTGTTGTGTCTTCAGAAAAAGTATCAATACATAATGATTTCTTATTTGTTTCGTCAGCGGAAAAAAGTTGATATCAGCAATATTTTACTTGCTGATTTCATGCTGCGTAATTCATTCCTGTACATTTATGTGAAAAAGAATTTTAATGTATATCACATGAGTGATTTTGCCTATAAAAAAACTGAGCCAAAAATGATGCAACAGTGCTTGTTAAACTTAGCACAACCTTGCAGTTCTATAGCAGGAAGCAGCATAGCAGTAGATGCAAGAGGGGTTGCTGATCAAACGCACTCAACAAGTGCATTTCACAACCTAACAACTACTCTATGAAAGCAGAAGTTTAATCTCTTTGTTTTTTGGGCATTAAGATACAAATATAAAAAAAGCTCCATCAGTGATTTCAAAGAATCATCTGTTGATATTGTCAAATGTCCAATCTACAGTGAGACAAAGTTGGCAGGTTCATGACGGTATGGTGACGGTAATCTGAACCAGTGTGGCAGTGTTTGGGTTTCCAGGTGAAAGCCTCTTTTCTGTAAAAGCTATGTGACAGCACACCTTGAGCGTGCAAGGTGGCATCTGAGCAAACTACAACACTTCTGGAACGATGCCTGTTGGACAAATGAATGACACCAAAGTGGAGAAGTCTGGTCACAAACTAGCACACTAAACAAGGTACCACAATATTAACTGTTAAGCATGGGGGCGGAGGGTTAATGATTTAGCTACCAGCGCTTTGTTGATTTAACCATGGATTCCTCCGAAATATCGTAATTTAACTAATTCAAATATTCTCAAAATACATATCAAAGAGTAGCTTAAGCTTCATGACATCTTTTACTTCAAACTTCAGTCGACCAGATTACTGTTGACAACTCCTCTAATTACTGTGATGGACTACTAAGCAGCAACATATGTATAATTCCCCCTCCAGCCCTCACATTTACACCCCACAAGTAACCCTGTCTTGCACAGTCAGGATCTAAATATCAGCCACTTATTGACCATTGTGACAAATGGCATGGCGGGGGGTGGGGGGGTGAGATGGGGGGGCGGTAGTGGCAGGCTGGGGAGAGGGGAAGGTGAGGAGATAAAGTGTACCACTGAATAATTCAGAATGAAAACACAGAGGAAATCGATCACAAGACCAAAAACGGATATTAATAGCAAATGACACAATAATATTTGGTGGAAGGTGTGTGTGTGTGTGTGTGTGTGTATGTCTGAGAGTAAGGCTACTTTTTTGGTTTGTGTCATGTAGATCAGCTGAATCTGTGAACTCACTTAGTTTTTTTTTTAATGGCTTTAAAAATAGCCATCTGCACAGAAGTGTAATGTTCTCTGTGTTAGTTAGACACTTAAGAGTTGGTAAGTAATTAGCACTACATTGGATTTTATAATTGCCAATCATGTGCCTTTATTGGTCAATTACC
Organism: Menidia beryllina; assembly: GCA_013363375.1. Taxonomy (NCBI): domain Eukaryota; kingdom Metazoa; phylum Chordata; class Actinopteri; order Atheriniformes; family Atherinopsidae; genus Menidia; species Menidia beryllina. Next base: position 2,693,669 of record JABUIW010000020.1, read on the forward strand.
CTCTCTAATCTAGTGACTCAGCCAAATGCAGCAGTCTTGTTATTACTCAATTAAAACAAATGCTCTCTGTGGTGGGGACTTTGAAAGTGAAAGAGAACAGGGGTGGGGTGTTCCCAGTATATCATCAGGTAATTAATATTTTCATTAACTCGCTCCCTGTTGAGCTGCGACCTGCCTCTGATCATTTCATTTCCCCTCCATGGGTTCGATACTATGGCGGCTCCATAATTAGTTTGATTTATATCAGCCTCCTGTAATGAAGGAGAGCGCTCGCTCCTTCCTTCCTCTTCGTTCTGCCGAGCGCTGCCGCTCTGCTCGCGCTCTTCTAACATCCAATAAATTTGCCGGGCTGGACATGGAAGCAATAGGCCTCAGAGTATTGAGACAGCTCATGAACAAAAAACAGAGACACGGTTTATAAAAAATGCACACCTGGATCTTTGAGGGATTGAGGACAGGTTTGTGTGTACCATGGAAAGGAAACACGGCTTATTAAAGATTGAAGCGTACATCCATGATTCTTTTTTTTTTTTTTGCGGCTAAAAATACTGATAGTCACACCCTTAAGCCTTTGGGACTGAGGGAAATGTAGCTGGAAATACAGAAGGCATCAAAGCCCCGAGAAGGAAACCATGGACGGTATATTAATTGTTCATGAACAGAAAGAATGCTGGTCAAAATCTGAATTCTTCTGGAAAAAAACAAAGCTCTTAGGTCAGTGTGAGATATTTTTTTCAAAACCACTGCATGCAATGCAACTCGCTGCATGAGCTGCAAGACTTCAGCAGCTTTACACTCCACAGGGTACCAAAGGAGAGCAGATGAATGATTTCAGCATTAATAATGCTGCATTGATTATTGTTCCGCTGTTTAAAGGTGAATGGCAAAGCTTTCTGAGCAGCAGGGGAGAGGGAAGCCTGTGTGTCTGATGGAAGGCCCAGATTTACATTTTGGAAAGTGCACCTGATTCTCAGGGGGTTGTGTATCATTTCCAGTCAATACTGACTCAATGGTTTGCATTATAGTTGCTTAACATTTATCAGTGCTGCTTGTGTTTTTGTCGAAAAACCCCATGTGTAATCCACTGTGTCTGAGTCTTTAATCAATAAAAATGAAATCAGAAAAATATATTGACTTAATGTAATCATCACACTCAGATGGTTTGACCCATCTCAACAGGTTTTTCAGATGGAGTTCAATAAGGCAGTGAATTTCAAGGGTGGTTTTGGCTGACTTCGCTTTTTCGCTGAACACAGTATTCACGGCCACGGTTGGACTGCAACAGCAGTCCGCAGTTGGTCTGCAGCCTGTTTAAGAAGCAAGCTTCTTCTTCCAAAGAGCAAAGGCTCCATGCCAACCCCTGCCTTCAAGCTAGCTGTGCGTTGAGGTTACAGTATCTCCGAATAAAGAGTTCTATGAAGGTAACTGTCAGCGTAGTACACACAGCACAGAGTAAAAAAAGGGCAACCTTCTCTCGATTCTACCTAAGGTGCTTCAAAAAACAAGACCCTGCATCAAATGTTCAAAAATGAAAGTCCTTATATTCCAACTTCTAATTGATTCAACTTAGACTTGACATGAAATGCTGAATGTGGGAAAATTCAATTGAGGGCTGCACAGTGCATACAAATATATCATCCCAGCTTTATTAATTATGTGCATTATCACTATTTGATTTGTACTTCAAACAGGACAAGTGAAAGTGTATTATTGAAAACTGATTTTCTGGGAGTTCTTGAACTAGTCATAATGAAAAAGTGCCCAAATGCAAGATTTAACCTGTAGTTGTGTATGACGCATTGACCTGTGCTCACAGACATGGGCTCCTAATTTCATGCAGAGCTTTTCTTGACAGAATTATGCCACTAATGCAAAGTGCCTAATGGCTTGAGGATCACATCCATTTAATAAAGATTAAAGAAGGACTCTCCTTCTTTAAAGCGGTCTCTATATACCTAATCGTACATGTCAGTTAATCAAACACGTTTTCCAGCCTTTTGTGTCCACCTTTACATGTTTTAGACATTCTGTTGCCATCAAATTCAGGTCATGGTTAGCTAATACTTTGAAAAAGAAAGTATTTTTTGTTTTTTATAAACTTTTTAACACATTTTTTATGTAAATGAAATATTGGATTTTGCAAATCAGTGCGTGTTTTTGTTCACATTTCACACATACTGCTAAACTTCTATGAAGGAGATACCTTTGGCCCTCCGGAAGAGTGTTGTTATCCTATGATTGTTTTTTAGGTCCACTCTAATTATCAAAGACAGGATAAATAGCAGTGGCAGGAAATTCTACATTTTCCAGGTTTCGCAGGAGCCAAAAACAGGCACGTTGAAACACAAAGATAATCTTCCATGCGACATAAAATAGGAACCAAATTAGTCAGACTGTCCATTGCAGCATCTCACAGGCACATTTAGCCCGCAATGAATGCAGCTCTTTCTACCATTTCCCCTTAATCAATTATTGATGGTAATTATCATGGCGCGCTTAGTCTGCACCATAACAATATATTCTTAAGGAGAAACAAGTCAGTGGGCATTCTCTCAAGTGATCATTACTTTCCTACAGAACGCTATTGGTTTGAGCAGCAAGTTTTCCACAACATCACAACAGGAGGTAAATATAACAATGCTGAGAGATAGCTAATGTATGATCATTTATCAGACGAGACTGGATATTAAATAATTAGGAAATGATCAAGTTGTCAGTTAAACACTAGCGTCCGTTAATTTGAAGTGAATGATTAGCTTTTTTTAAATATGACTTGTAACCCTGAGACATAATAAATAAAATCCCTGAGTTTCTTTGCTTTTTGAAAATGTAAATATTGAATGGTTTACCATTTCAGATACAGCAATGAAATATCAAGACAAGACTTATTATAGGCTTATACTTCCTCATACCTACTGAGACCATCTGCATGCTGAGCATCGCTCTACCATAGATTACAAAAGAAAACTCAGCAAAAACTGTAGGTTTAAGATATGTCACTTATCAATAGGCATGTCCTATGTATGTAAACCCGCACCAAGCCATACAAAGAAACCGACAAAAATAACAAAAACTAAACATCTCTCTCTCTTCCCCACTATGATCTTGGCCTTCCTGTCCTCTTTTTCCCCTTCCATTTCGACGGAAGGCCCTAGTTTGCCGTCTTCCAGCGCCGCAGGGCATGAAGCTAGCCGGCGGTGAGATTCCATCAATTAGTGCACCCCTGCGGCCTCGTGGCAGAACCCACCTTTGACTGCAGAGAGATATTGATTAGTTCAGCTGCACTGTCAGGTTTGCAGTGAGCAGGGCCAGGTGATCCAAGGCCTTCACCAGAGACAAGATCATGTCGAGTTTTTGACACATGTAAGCACACACGTGTATGCACAGGCGAGCGCGTACATATACACACACAGATGGAACCCCAACGTGCACACGAACACATACAAATGCAACGGAATGTGCTCGCTCAGATAAATGCAAGGTGTGAGAGAGAGAGGAGATAAGAGGAGAAGTCCACAAGAGTTGCCTGTCAGGAGACTGATGGCTGAGAACTGACAAGTGCTTGTTAGTTTTTTTTTCCTCATCCTGGTAGAGTTCCTATGAAAACAACAACCCAGAGAGCCTTGACATTCACTGAGAGATGGAACATTATTAGTAAAAAAAATACTATTTACTGCACAATCAAAAAAGCTACTGAACACAATATTTCCAACAAAAAACAACTCTTTCTTGAAGGATATTGATCCACTGCTTAAAAAAATGAAAAAAAGTTTTAAAACAGGACATAAAATAGAATTTTTAAAAATTGAATTAAACAAGTTGCACTTGCATATCAGTTTAACTTTTCTCGTTTAAAGTTTGCTAATGTGCAAAGTTGCATATGGACTCAAACCACAAAGTGACTTAAAGTAAAGAAGTGGATCGCTGCAGGCAAAAGAAAGTCTTTATTTTTGTTGTACCGTTGGTATTTCAAATATTGACAAAACCTATGTATTCTTGAGAGTCTCTGATTTTCACAATGATGTAATCAATGGCAACACTACAGGTACTCACCCACAGAGAAAAGCACTTTGGTGAAAATACTTCAGAAAACTGTTCCAAGGCCACATACAAGCACAAAGTACAACTTTGTTGTTAAATTCTGTGCCAAATTAATGCGATGGACAGCATGATTCTTAGGTTAAAGTTATAACTAAGCTAATGTCAGTGGCAGGACAAAACTGTAAATGCTGAGTGAAATTTAATTTTGTCTGTTGAGAGATAATCATCAGATATCTTTAATTGACTTTTTGCATAAAAGTAATTAAGGATATTACAAGTAGAAAATAATCTTGTTGTTCATTTATTCTTAAACTGGAAATTCTAGTAAAATTTAGAATGTACTTAGATGTTACAATTAACCGTACATTAGAATTTTTTTCAAATATCTTACATGTCAAACGGCCAACAGAGGATAGGAAAGGCAGTTTAATTAATCCCAAAATTAATTGTTTTTTGCAGGAGACTGGAGCTTTACCATCTTGGGGGAATGTGGGAAACAATCATTTACCGAGGCACTAATTGACTGCTCTCCTTTTTCACACATGAGCAGCATGCGAGAAGAAGAGAAGTGTCTGAAATGATTCACGCAGCAGCACCAAACTGTTTCACTTTGTGTAGGTTTGAATCAGAAACCGCGTGTTTATGCTGTCGGCCTTTGTCGTTCACTTTTCCAAAAAGTAGAACATTCTCCAGTTTCATGAGTGCTTTTAGTGAACCGCTTGACTCCAAAATAATTCAACTATGATGAACTAATCAAATTTGGTGAATTGGGTTTGTGAAGATTTTGAAATGTGAAATTAGCAAAAACAGAAAAAATATATGGAATGTGTAAAATCAAAAATCACAAATAAAACAACAACCTCTAACAACACCTGAAGCCTGTTACACATGCATGTTAGGTTTAATTATCCCAGGACTAAACGATCCGCTGAATCGGCAGTTAGTGTGTCTCAGAAGCTAATCAGTGTGAAGACTACAGGGGATGCGGAGCCTTCATCTTCAGCCTTCCTGCTGCGTGCCCTGTACCACACAGCTCTGTTCAGAGCACAGAAATGAGAGCACCACTTCCTGTCTCCTCTCTACTTTGCCCGAGCAGAACAAAGTTACTGATAGAGAACTGAACCCCCCTGCAGTTTCTTTCTCTCTGTTGGTTAAATAAGCCATTTCACCTTCTTTTCATCCTCCTCGCTCTGCTCACACGAGCTGTCATCCCATTACGCTGAGATGTTGAGCGTTAGAGCTTCACTTAAAGATGTGACTGGGGTTCAACTGTAGACAGCTCTATGTCATCTTGATATTACACAACACGCAGCTATATTTATAGAAGAGATGTTAAGATCACCGACAGCTGTCTTAAGCTGGACCGGATTACATTTAAATTATTTCAACTAAAGTAAATAGTAAACAGCATAAATCCTCATTTGCCATTTTAAAGGTTGGTAAAAGAGAAAATGTTTGTTAGGATATACACGAGTCCTTGTTGATGCCTTAAGAAAACTTCTGTTTTCATCCTTCCAACGTTTCAAACCCTCAAAATTTTCCATTTGATATGTGAAAAATAGACTTTTCTGTATTTGCTTTGCTTGGCTGTAAATGCTCAGGTACAACTTTTGACATTTGTGTGAACAATGTTTATAGAATGAATCAATTCTAATCAGGCACAATCGCACAGCCACTGTTCCTGTCAAATACTGAAGAGTCAAAATAGATAATTATTCCCAGCCCATTATTCCCATATGTCATAAAAAACTAACAAAAAACATTTTTAAAATTTTTTTTTTATAAACATTTGAATGAAAATGAACATTAACATGTAACACAAGCAGTGCTTTTGTGCGGTTTTCCTGTGATGCCCTTCTCCTGTCATTTTCTTCCACAGCAAATCACAAATACAACTAAAGACCGGGGGATCATCTGGGCAGGCCGTGTGTGATTTGCAGCATCCGGACGCCGTCATTGCCCTGCCAAAAAATCGTATACCCCTGCCTAAATTGATTGTGTCGCCTCATTGCTTCCGAGGCCAGCGGGGCAGAGGAATGGTCATAATTGAGGGGAGAATTAGCAAAACCTTAAATATATAGCAGGTGATATATCATTACCCATAGACTTGACCCTGCCTGACCCGTCCCGGGTCCCATGTGGCTCCCTGCTCGGGCTGGCGTGTGGCAGACGGCGGGGGCCCCGACGCAGCTCAAACAGCTAAATCAACAGCGTCTCGCCACAGCTCATGTTGGAGTGTTTTGCTTCAACGGTTTCATGAAAAACTAATCATCTGCTCATCATGGAGATCAAACACACGCACGGTGCAATGATTAGGAAAAGCAATCTGATAAAGCCGGAAGAGTCGGCAGTCCAGATGTAATAATTTCAAGATTAAAAAATGGCCCGTTCTCTCCCTCGTCCTTTTTTCTCCCTGTCATCCTCACCTCCAGCCGGCCTGTCAGCTCTCACACAACCTCTGCAAAGTTCAAGCAAGACAAATGTTATATTGCACCATTGACTCTTTTGCAGCTGTCTGTCAATGTTTTGTGAAAGAGATGAATTTCTACTGTGTTAAACTGAAAAATAACAGCTGAAGTTTGAAAGTTTGATTTGTCTCATTCCGACTGTTTACGAAGTACCTGATGCCTTTGGAGAGATCAGAAAATAACGCAGAACAAAGCAAGCGCTGTTCCTCCGTGATCACATTTCCTATGTCTTTACACTGCCTTTAATTTAATATCTTCACGCCATGTCCCCGCTTTGCATAAAGTGGAAACCCGGTAATTAGAACAGACCTTGTTGACAGGCACTGAATTATCCTGCTTTTGAAGCAAACATATGATGTACAGTCCAGGTCAAAGCAATCTCCCTGCTTCTCTAATAACCTCCTGCAGTAGAAAAAAAAATTGACATGAAAAAGTTTTACAAAGTGAGTAGAGGAAAGTGGACTTGATCCAAAGAAACCACTTAAAGTTGGTCAGTGTCAAGCTTCCCAGGAGATCATAGGAGAAAAATGTGATTTATTATGAACAGGGACTCACTCAGGCCTAAAACAATTATGTGCAGATGCCCCTGAGTTACTTAGGCAAATAAAGTGAAAATAAATAGGAGCTGTGTAATGTTTGATACACCCGCTGAATGTAATAACATTTTGTCATTTCCACAAAGTGGACTGGAATGAAATTAGAGGTCCCTGTAGCCTGTAATGAAATGTGCTGCCTCCTGACTCTAATGCAGTTTGTCATCATGTGGACATATTAATGCTCCTCTCTAACTTTCTCTTGATTGATGCAGGCTTCAGATATGGAGACAAGAACAAACACATCACACAACTATGGCAGGAGTCCGCAGTACAATTCACTTTGAAATATAATATGCAAAGCTAAAATGAATTCTGTAAGGTTCTTGGAGGAGCTTGAGGAAGTTGTGACGTGCGGCTGAAATGGAATTTGGCATCAATATACAATGTGATCCACCTGTTGACTACAAGCTACAGCATATCTCAGGCATTTGTGATTTCCACCTACAGCCGAAAAGTCAGAAAATGTATCCAAAGCTTTACAGGATTAATAATTAAAAGCTGAATTGACTTGGTGGCAGAGTGTCTCAAATATTTTTTGTATTATGTATGATTTTTCCCCTGCAGAACATTATATTACTAAAATATAAGATACTGTTTTGGTTCCCTCTGATGGATATTACGTATTGCACATTAGATTATCTCAAATGTACGGTACTATAAATATATTATTGTAGTTACAAGAGCTTTTACCAGTTTTACAAACAGGGAGGGACACCTGCCAATGGGTGGACATAAAAGGGTCGATTTTGAACATAGATATTGTTTTTAAGGTCTTTTCTTTTTATGGAACTAGTTTATTTGGACAAATTCATCAAATTGAGAGTGCGTTGGAGACATAAGTTAAAAAGTATGATGATGAAGCAATCAATGGACCCGCAGAGATGGTGGGAGTTAAATGTTCAGTTGTTTTCAATTTCTGAAGTTTTTGATCTTCAATATGATATTCTGTCGTTCTTCAATACTGTGGAAAAACATAAAAAACATATTTTTTCTTAATTTGGGTAATAAGTAATTTGTAAAATAACACTGTATTTGTATACATACACATATACTGTATGCAATTTCAACTAAAACATTCTATACTACTTTATATAATATAGAGGCTAAAAAGATGGAGAGGGGTTCAGATTAAGCACCAAAGATTTCTGGTGTCATTAGTTTCCCATTTATTATAGAAAATAACAACTAACCAAAATTCAGAACAACAAGGATTACACTGAACATTGTTGTTGAGATAGATCTGTTTTTTATGTTGACACACTGAGTGGCACAAAAGCTATTCAATTTAACAATTATTTTATCAGTTGGCACAGTTTTAATTTATCACAGGGGATAATGGCCCTTTTCTTCTGAGGACACAGCTGATGGAAACACCCTCTTCAGTAAAAATGCTTTCCAAATGGACCACTGGACATCCCAGTGGGCCCAAATAGGATAAAATGCAGCAGTCCCACAATGGTGTACACAAATACAAATTCCCAAGGCTGCTGTATCAGTCGCACTTCTACTGCATTAACACTCATTACAAATGCTCCACCTCAGGGCAAAACTAGAAAATACACATTATCAACTTTGTCTGCGCCTGCATCTTAAATGATGGACTGCACCTAACAGTTAAGAAAGATTTATTCATTGTGGCTGTGGAGCAGAGAAGTACTGAAAACAAAGCTCGGTCTGTCCAATTTTACTGTCACTCATCAAAGACAGGTAAGGGGGAGAAGGGGAGGTCATTATCATGTGAAGAGGAGGTGTTGGTTAATCTGTGAATAATGTCAAGGGTGAGGGTGGAGTGATGTGAGAGGGAGGGGTATTTAGGTGGAGGGGTGCTTAGATTGTGTTGTCTGGCAGCTCATCTATATTTAATGCTGCCACTCAGACAAATGAAACAGGAGCCACCCGGAACAAGGGGGGACCCTCTGACACTTCAAAGAGAAGTCCTATGGGTGGTTTCTTATTGAAGCTAGGCCGGTGCCAACCCGGGCCCACGTACATAACCCCCACACCCATGCTGAGATGCTGCTGGGGCCTCATTAACCCTTAAACAGGCATGTGAGGGGTGCAACGTTCCAGAGACTAATTACCTCGCCAACACAGTGGAAGGAAATGCTCGCATCCCAACATAAAAACAGACTCTAACACACAGTGCCAGAAATGCTGAGGACTACAGCGATGACAGACCCTTCCAGAAGAGCCAGATCCGCTGTTCTCATGTTATGGTTCGCATGTTCAAAACTTCTGCTTTCCCCTTCTTTTCATGCCCTCCGTTCTTTGCCGTCACACAATAGCAGTATTTCACGATTAGTGAAATCTGACAGTGATAATAAGGGGAGCGGAGAGATGAAAGGGGAGGAAAGAAAAGGGACACAGGATGAGAGAAAAAGAGGCCCATATCAAAGTAGGGTCTAATTGAGGTAACACAGGCAGCCAAATCCGCAGCCCCATTTGCATAAAACTGTGCTGCTTCATTTGGCCATCTCTAACGGCGCTAATGTCTTAACAAATTAATTTTCCTAATTAGGCACGCCCAGTGGAGCTCACCAGCAGATTAAGCAGATTAAACAAACAGATGCTGATTACCCCTGGGCGGGCCGAGAGGTGCATTTCTGTTGGTATGATCATCATGTTGCCTTGTGATTTCTGTAGCGCCATGCTCAGAACCACAGGTCTTACACCCGGACATGCACCGTATAATGAAACGGTAACTGTACGTGCAAAATAACTAAATAAAGACTTAGTCCATAAGGATATAAAGTGCAGGTACACGTTTTAGACGATTTACAGGTCAAACAGGTTAAACATGTCAGGCATAGCTATGTGCTTGGTGAAAATACAGCGCATGAAATACATTTTGACAGCAATAGTGGTGCAGTCATGTGAGCTCTTCTTTTCCGTTTTCAGAAGAACAATGTTGGACAGAGAACTGGTTCCCCCTCTACTTCTAATTAGAAGAATCTGAACATTTGAGTTAGGTTCACACTTGTAGGTGTGATTAGGTCTGATTTTCATGCGGAAGACCAACTTAGAAAAGGTCATGGACAACCAGCCCAGATCAGAGGCAAATTTCAAGTTTGATTGTGGGAGACCAAGAAAAGGAAAAAAACAGGCTATCACATGACAGAGAGCATGACAACACACTGCAGTTCGCTCAGGAAACAGAGCTGAGTTTTAAAGGTGGTGACAAGTGGTCCAGCGGCAATGTGAGAGAAATGTGTGTTACAATGTGTGTAAGAGAAAAATAACATGAGCCTATGATCATAAAAGACTATGAGATAAAAAATATTTCTAAAAATTGAAAAATAAAAAACAAATAACATGATCTTAATCCAGTAGAGCCATTAAATAAACTACTGAATCAACATAATAAATACACACTGCTGATTCAGGGCTTGATTCTGCCTCTCACACTTCAATTTGCCTTTTGTTTTTGATTAAAACCTCCAACATACAAACAGTTCTTTTGGAAGTGATGGAGGGGTGTAAACATAAAGAGTTAGATGGCTGCAGTCCTGAATTCTCAGCAGTCTTACTGTAAAAACACATCCAGCTGAAGTGAATCTTGATTGTGCTCGCCCTTTTGCAAATCAGCACATTTTACCTTCATTAGCACATCTCTGCTCTTACTAGTAGCCTGAAAGCTGTACAGATCCAAAAACTCTCCTTGAACACCCTGTGTACTAAAACATTTTCAGCAAGAAGAGTTCTCTCTGTTATCTCTCTGGCACGTTTGTATCCCCACCAGCACCACGGACTCCAGTTTCAGTATTCCACCAGCACCCAGTGGTGTGTTGTGTCACAGCTGCTGCCCTGTTTGGCAGAGCCCAAATGAATAGATTATGAGCAGTAATTGGGTATACAGCAAAATCAATGTGCTCCAGGGCAAGACCTGAGGGTGGGGTATGGGTATGAGGTGGATGGTGTGTGTATGTGTGTGTGAACGACAGGGAGAAGAAGAGGTGGGGGGTATGGGGGGGGGTAAGAAAGGGATAGAATAGCAGGGGGGAGTCAGGAAGAAGCCATAGGGGAGTGGAGTGTGGTGGGCTGTGCTAGTGTTGAGGTGCTTAGGTTTTCTGTTTGTTAGAGGACTGTGTGGATATGATATAGGATGATTAAATCATGGGTCTTCTTTTGTGACATTTTCTTGAATGAGTAAGATTATGTTTACCAGATTACCTTTCAAATATTTGAAGCAGTTTGGGAAAGTTGGGATGGACTGATCACTGGAAGGCAGAAAGTGAAAGATGGCAGATGACTTTTAAATTCTTAACCACCATTTTTTTTATTTGAAGCATTTAAAGTTAAGCAAATATTGCCTCATCAAACTGACATCCGACACTTTAACACTTTAAATGTTTAAAAAAAAACCCTACGAGAGGATGCAGTTTCTCAGAATTATCAGGTTTTCTGGGTGCGGCATTATCAATAAAAAGTCATTCTAAACACAACTTTATTGTCCCAAAAATAAAACATGGACAGAAACACTATGCATGCAAGAAGGCATCTTGCAAGTGCAAATATTCTATCAAATAAGATCTGAATAACAAACATGGCTACCAGTGTAACAGTCATTAAGCTATTATTATTATCATTCAGTTTGCCTTAAAGCTGACTTTCTCTTTTTATTAGGATAAATCTATTCTAGGCCTGGAACAATGAACTCACTGAAGGACCTCCCATGATGCACCTCTACTGACCTTGATCTATTTGCTCTTTATTTAGGTGTACAATATTATTTTTATCATCAACTTGTGTTTCTCTTTCTTGTATCTATTTGTTCTTAGCATGTACTTCTGTTTTATTGCAAATGTGCATACTGATGTCTTTATCTGGACCCTCAAACCCTCTAACTTTATGACCACTTTCTGAATAAGGTTTTTCTGAATATTATTTCCCCCTCTTGATAAAGGGCAATATTTCTTCTCTGCTATTTTCTTTTACTGTTTTTATACTACGGATGAAGAAAATAATCAAAAAGAAGATTTGTGGTATTCCCCTCCTTAACAAGACTACTCTTTATAATTTGGTTATAACATGAATTAAAGTATATAGAATTTAACTCAGTTTGATTACAGTGAAATAGATCTAGTCAGGATATTTTTGGAATTTGTCAGTTTTATATTGGTTTACTGAATGAAATGAGTGGTGGATATACAGCAAATAAAAAAGACAAAGCAGTTGTAATCTTTTCTTGAGTGTTCACAATCTGTGAACTCACAAAGTAACATGATCAAACTTCCAGGAAGTGCGGCCTCCTCAGAGAAGCATCAGACTTCGTTTTTGGAGGAGCCAGTTTTCAGTGGAACAACAAATGAGAAAAAGGATGCTGAGTGAGGATGAAGACTGGGAGGAGAGAAAGAGGGAGAGGCGGTGCTGTTGGAGGGTGTCATAACCCACCCCCATGCTGGAAATGCCCTCCAGTAATGCATCTTGCTCCTTTTTTAGTGGCAGAGTGCTGGATGACCTGCATGTGATCTTCTTCATAATTAACATGTGCTTGTTAGTCAAGGTTGGTTGGAGGCTCTTCCAACACACACACACACACACACACGGTACACAAGGATGAAGGTGTGCTTGAGAGGAACTAGGCCCTCTGAGTTATATAACACCAAGTAAAAGAATTACAGGCACAAGCTGGATTTGATATGACAATCACTGTGTCTGTCAATTTTTGAGTACACCTCTATATGGATTAATTTCTACAACCTCTTTTATCTTGCGCTCGTTCAAATAACACTTATCAGCTTCAGTGCCCTGGGTAAATCTGATCAAATTTGTTCTGAAAATGACTCCAGAACACGTTAATGGGATCATGAATATGAAGTGCCGAATGGTCATGTGTCATATTTGTCCAATCTATCCCAACCTCATTTGGACATAATGAAGACATGCACCAACTTCTGATTATTCCCTCTGTTTCCCAGGGCTCTTGACCTCTGAGTGAAAAGATAAACAGAATCTCCTTAACCTATTGGGATAAGCGATGAGAATCTGTGCGAATGCCTTGTTATACCAATTTATTTTCTACAAAGAAAATCCCATAAGGGCTTGATGACTATTTTTTTTTCCGCAACTGCATCTGTGAGGATCGAAGGTTCTTTTGAACATCAAAACTTGAACTTGTTACTTGAAACACAAAACCTCCTTGTGAAAAGTATGAAGGCAGTAAATGGTACCACTGGATACCATTAGGAAACAAGGAAATGGGAAAAAAAAGAAGCGTGTACATCAAGATGTGGCTCTGCAGCCACAAGCATGATTTTGAAGTTTGCATGTTTGTATGTGAGTTTGAGGGGTGGTGGAGGATGCCTGCTGTCTGGTGATGTAGAGGTATCTAGTACGCATGTGAATCTGTGTGTGTGCGAATTTGCTCTCACAGCATCTCAATGACATCAAAGCTCTGTGCAAACTGAGCCCCTGGCAGCTCTTTAGAATCCCATCTTCCCACTCTGTTTAAAGCAGGCAGGAGAGAAAAGACTCAAACTAATAAAAGAGGTGTTATTCAAAGGAGGATTACAATGCTCAAATCATGTTTGTGCGTGAGCAGGACTCTGAGAGACAAAGAAAGGAGGATGAAATGTGAGGGAGAAAGAGAGGAAAATAAAGAGGGTAAAGACGGAGAGATAATAGCTAGCGTGAAGATGATAGAGGACAAAAAAGGGGGAAACATGGAGAAAGTTAGTGGAGAGAAACAAAAAGGAAACAAGTCAGGGTTTCCCCAAAGGCAAAGCACTTGTCTCGTGGTTCTCTATCGTTGATTTCTCCTTGTGATGCTGACACAAAAGGTGAATTGACTGTTTGTGTAATCAAACAAAGCACAGGCCAAACATCTATTATTTTATCTGCTTTGTTGCTGCCAAAGGTTGTACTGTACTGACACTGACTGTTTTATGCTCAAAAGAGAGAAAAGATTTGTCTGTTTCTTTTCCATTTTAAAATCTTATATTCTGGGCATTAAACACAGCATAACTCAAGAACATTTCCTCGCCACCTATAGTTAGTCACCAATACTTTTCCTATTAATGGTTGCCAATCATTTCCATGAAAATGAACATGTTTTAGTGTTGCTACCCCCCCCCCCCCCAACCCCCTCGTTTCAAACAGCTTTATACCAAAATGCATTGAACAAGAAATGGAGGGGGTGTGGGGGGAGGACAGCCTAGTTCAACTGATGTTGTAAAATAAAATACTTTGTAAAAGGGAAATAAATGCAGCAGTGAGTGGAAGATTCATGTGCTCAAATAAACTGGGGCTTTTGAATTTTTAATTGCAGCGGCCCTAATTACGGCCATCAGACGGTACTTCTAAACACTCTCAGTGCACTTTCTCCCCATTGCTCTTTCCCCCAGCCTCTCTGGTTTGGCTGCGGACGAGGCCTCAGTCCGGGTATATTTTTCCATGACATTAATATTTGATGAAAATGGGCCAGGCTGCATCAGCTGCTCATCGCCACTAAGAACATGGCCTCCATTATGAGCACTGTGCTTCCTCTCAGCCGCGTGCATTAGCGGGATGACGGAGCGCAACAGAACGCACAGATGGATGGGAGGCGCGAGCACGCGCTCGCGCAGGGGTTAAATTAGCGTTGGTGTGTGTGAGAGTGCGTGCGTGTGGATGCTGGCTTGTCAGCCATCCCTGTCGATTGATGCTATTAGATGTTGAGAAACAGTTGGGTGTGAGCTATAATTGAGCTGACACTAATAATGAAAGCAGATACTGTCTGGAAGCCCTTGGCAATATGCTAAAGATATTGATGCCCCTAATAATTCAGGGGCTCGACAGAGTGAAGGATCCCCCCCCCCCTCCCCCTTTCAGATCTTGCACAGGAAGAGGGGAAATAAGATTTAAAAGGGTTCTAAAATGTGGTGGAGATTCATCTTTTAAAGTTTTTTCTGCTGCAATACTTAGTCATTATGAAACACCGACAAAAGCACGTGGAAGTCTGGATCCTATAGATCATAGCTCAACAGAACTGGTGGGAAAATTCTCCTTTTTTACGGAAACTGTATCAGTATAAGCAATAGGCGTGTTGTATTTGATTTGACAGGGTAGGCAGTTAGCCTAACCACACATACACACACACATATTTTGTTTCCATGTTATCACTCACAGGGGATTGCAAGAGACCAATGTTAGAGACAATAAGTTTGTGTTGAGCTTTGGTCAAGGACCTCCATAATGACCAACTCAACCTTGTGACTCCTGTCTGAGAGCTAAGTCCCTCGGGGTGTGTGTATGGTTTGGTGTCAGTGTGTGTGTGAACAAGTCATGGGTGAAATCAAGTTGTTCCTCAAATATGTTTCTCTTACTGTTTTATCACAGAGATAATAAGATTGAAATATGACTAGGCCAACATTTTAAATGATCTTTACAGCACAAATTTCCCATTTTCGGCAAAGGATGAACTGAAGGGGTTTGTCCCAGCATGGCACTGGCTGAAATATCGGCTGAAAAGCCAAGGCCTACAAGGCATAAACTATCAACATAAAGCCTTTATCTGTAAAACATTAATGGTTGTGAACAGTTTTTAATGACTTATCTTGAATGAATTAAATTGCGCTAATATATTTCGTTGTGACAAAAGGCTGAAATTCTTTCTGTGTGTTTAATTATGCCATTGAAAGTAAATGTATGACAAATATATGACCAAAAAACAGTGTTGACAGATGTCAAATTCTTATTTTTTCGTATTGGCTGAACATTTCTCAATGAGATGCTTTGCATTTTCATGCCATTTTCATCATCAGTGCCCCATAAAATCCACAGCTTGCATTTCCTCCTTCTGGCTTCTTTCATTAATCAGTTTAATTATTCACAGGGTCAGAATAAGTCATGGTCATGCATTTTAGGCAAAACCATAAATGCTGCTAAAATGCAAAATGACTGATTGGCAAGTTCCATTTGACGATGTTTAAAAAGGGGCAAATCTGAGCTGAAACCCAGTGATGATGCCAAATGGAAAGAGACTGGGGTAAGTAGAGTAGAAAGCACCTGTCATCTCCAGCTCTTAGCCTTTTTGATTTACATCAAATTTTAATTTCTCTCTCTTAGTCTTGGCTGAAAGGTTTTTCTCCTGCTGCACAAGCTCTCGTCTCCTAGAGTTTGTTGATAATAGGGCAAATGCAAACCAGGAAAAGGAATATGATATGACATGTGAGCATGTGTGAGAGAGTACGAGTATTCCTGTGTAAAACAGAGAGAAGGGAAAAATATATCTTAAATTGCAGTTCCACTCTTACACAGCTCATCTCGACATATACGTTGTAAGGTATTCAAATATTGTTGAAAACAATACATACGACTTAAATTTACTGTACATTTGCACATAACACATCCATCTCGTACATAGCAACAGTTGCAGTTTAATAAAAAAAAAAAACCCACGATTCCTGAACTGCTAAGATAATCCTTATCTTAACATGTAAATACAAAATCCCCATCATGGAAAACAAATAACTCAAAATATATGACTTAATTATTAAGATTAAGGTTTCCTCTGAACAACAACACAAACCTGAACGCGAGACCCCAGACTACTCTAAACGGCCGCAGTCCCAACATGGTGGTGGTAATATTTCTTAATTGGATGATGAAAATCAACCAGACCTTTTGTTTAGTTCTGTGCACTGGGAGCGAATCACGAGAATTCCACTCAGACACTTACATGCTCCTCTCCTTTTGCATTTGCATATTCATTGAGATATCAATTATTTATCTCTTGCCACAATGACTTGCTGCATTAGTATGTGCCTCCATACAATATAACATGCCAGTATATGCATTTGAGTGAATAATGCATTTGATAGGTTGAATAAATCAACATTTTGCAATACGAAATAACATCAGAGTACTGAAAAAATGACAGGAATACAATGCACAAGATTATTTTAAAATTAACTGTGTATATTTTTTTAATAAATGTAATATTTACATTAAATAGCCAAATGATTTCATTTTTTATTTTGCAATGGATATTTTTCTATATTCTTCAGAGACCTCGATCAGATATGACGGTTTGATAATATTCAATTGTTTATTAAAATTCAGGAGAAGCCTACGTAAAAAAACAAACAATAAAATTGACCAGTAACCGTCTCTCATGCTCGCAAATTTTCACACACCTTCACAACAGAATTGCTCTCCCTCTGCATGTAATATCTATATGTTTGTATTAAGTAAGAATGGGACACAATATCTGAAAACCTCTCAAACAATAACCCCATTACCCCCGGAGACATATTCTTATTTACACACTATTGCTCCCGTGAGCTGTTTCGCCGTCTTATTATTAGTATTATTGTAGGAAACAATAACATGACTAATCAGGATATTATTTCAGCACCGCGGAGCTACTCAATACTACAGCTGCACCTCAACCAAATATGACCTGAGGGGGGAAAAAAATCATGGCCTCAACAGCCAATACTCTTTCTCCTTCAAGCCAGCTCCACACAGATACACACATACAACCACACACCACACACAAACACAGACTCTTCCAGAAACACACGCGCGCACACACACACACACACACACACACACAACCGGCAACACACCATAGCACAGAATAGATGACCGCACTTACTTTAAATGTCCTGTGAAGGAAAGTTTTCAGCTTTTTTCCCCTCTCTCCTCCGCCTCCCTCAGACCAGCTCCGCTCTTCATGCCTCAGCAAAGATGAGAGAGGAGCTCAGAGAAAGTGTGCCCGCCATCGGCACCCATCCGTTAGCCTCTCTTATCAGATATCTGGAGCTAAAAATTTCAGGTAGTTCCCAATGATTTTGTACATTTTCCCCCTGTATGGTCCTCTACCGTGCACGGATGCAGACTGTGCTCTCTGTGCATCTGGTTGCACAAGCACAATCAATATGGAAGGGGAGAGCTATTTTATGATTGGAGAAGTTGTTGTGTTTTTGGTGGTGAAATTCATTATTTAGTATCTGAACCTTCAGCAATTCAGTATCATTTATTCATAAAGTCCCTTTTTGCCAGGAGGAAATGGATACAGCTGCAGCAGCCGAGAGAGAGGGAGAGGGAGAGGGGGAGAAAAAAGGGAGTGAGAGAAGAAAAGAAGTATAGAGAGAGATGAAGAGAAAGTACATGCAGGGGGGTGC
Source organism: Menidia beryllina (assembly GCA_013363375.1). Taxonomy (NCBI): domain Eukaryota; kingdom Metazoa; phylum Chordata; class Actinopteri; order Atheriniformes; family Atherinopsidae; genus Menidia; species Menidia beryllina. The sequence goes on from JABUIW010000020.1 coordinate 2,711,882, forward strand.
TCGGAGGGGTGGTGGATGGATTGATGATATTGATCAGGCACCTCTTGAAATAAAGGCATTGAGGTCTTTTTTTTTTTTTTTTCAAGCTCTGATGATTGACAGATAAAGAGAGGAGCTGGCTAGGAGGAGGAGTGGGCCTTGAACATCACATGCCGGCGCCGAGCGATTAAAGCCGCTCCTCTGACAAGCACAGCTACACAGGCTTTAGCGCACTACAGAAGCAGCGGGTTGGATTGTGAAGAATCAGTCAAAACGATGTTTGTTTACCTCGCGAAAACACGAGAGAAAGGAGGCAGAGGGGAAGAGTTGTTAAGTGGAGGGGAGTTGTGCGCGCGTTTGAAACAGTGTGCTTTGTGAATGCTGCAGCTATGGACTGTACAAATGCTGACTAATGTCGGGGTTCGCTGCTATCTTTGAAAAAAAGAGATGGGGAACAACTGCGGCAATAAAGGCGGCGTTAAAAAAAAAAAAAAAAAGAGGGCGCTTTGTGCAAGTCTGAATCTGCAGTGTGTTATATAAAACCGAGCCAAGGAGATGTATGGAATCATTTAGCACAGAGTGTCTTTCTGTACCTCTCTTTGACAAGCAAATCTTTCCACACTCACAGGGAGGGGAAAAAGCATTTTTTTCATTGTCTGTTTTGTATTCTGCTCAAAATAAAAGCAATTTGAGAATCACTCCGGCTCTTGAATTATTTAGATTCAACTTAGTGCAACGCTAGCGCCAGAAATTGCTGATATCCATCTCAGTCAGGCGGTAAAGAATGAGGTGCACCTGTAGCTGCCGTGGCCTTTGGCTTCAGAGCGGTGCCACGACTTCCTGCTCTGTGCGATGTTCAAGCCTCCGTGTTACTGTTATTTAGCCCATGCTTCATTAAGATTTGGCAACAAATCATCAAACTGTTTCTGTTTCATTTTAAAATCTCAATAAAAAAGCTGACTTGACATTTTGAATTTATTAGAGCTTCGACACAATACCCATGGGGAAACGGCTTTTACTGGCTAAACAGCTAATAAACCAGCCTAAATAGACCTAATATTGCGCGCAATATTTAAGTCAAGAGATAACATGCAATCTCACTGTCTTCTAAAGTTATTGTTGGTTTAACTAGTATTTTTTTATTGAATCCCCTCCATGCCATGTTTTCTAATGTGGCACTTATTGTTCAGATCAGAAAATTGCTGATGTCCACTGACATGAAATGACCATTTCCAAAAAAAACAATAATAATACAAATAATAATACAATATATATATTTATATCTATATAATGTCCTTACTACCATCTATAAGGCTTTGGAACCTGTTTATGTACGGGAGAAAAAACCCCATAATTGACCATAAATGGAACTACATATACAAGAGTTTTATAACTGCTGTGTACTTACTCGAACATTTCCGCTGCAGTCTATGGGGCCTGCAAATAAGTGAAATGCTGCCACATCTGTGAATATTCCTTTTGGGTGCTGTAAAACCCTGAATAGTGCATTGAATACTGTGAGCCATGGCCAAAATTCAGGGAGGTCTATTAAAGTCTGTAACTGTGGTTTTATTTTCCTAAAATGACAGGTAATTTCAGTCCTGGCAAATGACCCCAAACTGCTGGAACTGAGGGGAATTAAGGCTGAAGATGGAGCAGAACTGATCTAAGATCAGATATGTCAGAGTAGGTTGTTTTCAAACATAAAGAAATACAGCCACAGATCATTCAGTATAAGATTTCATAGATTATCTCTAAAATATTAGATGATTTAGAAAAACAAGAGAAGTGGGGTTCAAACAAATCATCCGATAAGTAGATGAACCTCCCTTTTGAACTAAAGCCATGAAAAACCTCACCTTGAATGGATGATTTTCTTAACAGATTTGAAATACTGTACAAATTCAATGTATCTTCATTCTTTTGGTCAGAATTAAGTTTATTCAGGTTGGTCCTTTATGTCAACTCAGCTGTAACTGATAAAAGGTGGGCACAAACTTAAACAAACAACCAACAATGAGATTTTCTTTAGCTTTCAACTTTCTCAAAACTATCGGACGTCCTTTACTAACAATAATTCTTTATTGGGTTTATTTGTGTTGACATTATTATAAAGGAGCTGTAAGCATGTGTCCACAAAACATGTTTAAAAAAATTAATAACCAAAATTGAACTGAGTTCATGTACAGAAAGGGACTGTGTCTATTGTTGCGTTGCTGTTCGCCCACATTGTGAGAGTGTAATTTGCGTGGACCTTGATCTCATTTATCTGCTTGTATAACTGCATATTAAACAGAATTCCCTTTTCCTCTTGACATCTTAAAAGGTTACCCACTGCGGATTGAGGCTGACTTGATAAATGGTTATTGTTGAACAAGAGCAAAATATGTATTGATCAAGAGTCATGATATAATAGATTAATAGAGCAGCCGTGATTTCTTTTGTCTGCATTTTGATGCTCCAGGGAGTCTGCTGTCCTCTTTCTGATGTCATGGGTACAGCTCCGTTAAGATGATGCTAGAGAAAGAGGCTGCATTATAGCAACTGTTACCTCACGCAGATGAGATGATTTATTGCGACTCAACTAAGGTAAAAAGCACTTTGAGTAACGCACAATTCGATCAGGAGTGGAAGTTTTCGAATATTCCTGCTGCACGCTGGCGAAAACCGAAGGACCACTTTTCTTCCCGTAAACTTTGCGAAGAAGAAGCTCCATGCTACCAACTTCGGCAGAGTCCAGAGGATACAGTTGCAACATGGAGCTGATCATTCTGAGACGAGACAACAATAGCAAGAGCGAAACCTTTGAAGATTTTTTCTTGAGCGTAGGGGCTCTTGCACCGGGGCTACTTTTACTTACGGATTGACTGGCAACTCCAGAGCCGGTTATGTCAGCTGTCGATCAAACTGTCAAAGCACAAAAGTCTGGCTCCCAAGCCGCCATGACTGTGCTCTGCCAGCAGCTCAGGACTACTAGGGGCCAACCACATTAAAGCACTCGCTTCTCCTCCCTTACCAGGCAGGCACAATAGCTCTGCATTTCAAAAACCCCTGGTGAATTCACACTCACTTCTAAATCACATGTACCTGCACACCAATGTGATACAATTAGGAGCTGATTATGTGTAAATCAAATGATGACAGGCTGACCGCGTGGCAGTCTGGTGCGTGTCGTTCCTTGGTAGCCAATCCCTTCCCTCAGGAGAACGATAATTGATTCCCAGATCCCCTGTGGGAATGCTGCTCCACTCATCTTGCAAGGCGAAGATGCACAAGGAGTGAATCCATCAAAATTGGGATTTTTTTTTCTCTCGCAAACTTTTAACCAGGATATGTTAGAGCTAAAAAAAATATTTGTAGGCCTCTGTTACACAGTGAAATTGTAACAAAGGAGAAACATGGAATAAGCAGTAAATAAACAGACGCATTAACGCCTTTTGTGCATTTTGTAGCACATTATCATATTGGAAATGTTTTCACGTGTTAACTGTGCATTTTTGTGTCAGTGTATTTGTGTGTTTGTGACCAAATCACAGACTTCTTTCTGAAGCCCCTTTGAAAAATTTATGAGATGTTGAATCATTGTGTTTGTGCACATCCTGATGTGTGTGTTTGTGAGTTTGCCAACTTCAAAGAACCACTGTGTGTGTTAACCTTTTTTATTTTTTTTTATTTTACCTGAAGCCCTCACTGTAATGTGACATGTAGCTCATTATTTGTTTCTCTTAAAAATAAAAGCCTATAGTGCACTCAGACTGTCGGTTATTGTTTATCAACACTAGGAAGAAAATGTAGTATCAAGATGTCACAATGTGAGATATAGCGCTTAATAAAAAAAATAAATAAAAAAAGAATTTGCCCTGGAATATTTTAGATTGATATCACAAAAAGCCGGATGTGTAGAACTTGGAGAGAAATCCAAGAAAGTTTCCTATTATTCAAATAATTAGTTCGTATACTCAAGCGGTCATACCTATTTCATTCTCTTTGGGGCTTTGGGCATTAAATCCTATAACGAAAAACACAAACTTTTCAGAATTTGATTAAATTGATCTTTGACACTAATAAGCAGAGTTTTAAACACGAGAGAATGTTTTTGCCAAGCTGTTGGGTCACATACTAACACCTGACTGGTATTAAAGAGAAACGAAAAATGATGGAGTTCAGGATAAAAGCCCAGTATTAACAGCGAGTGAAAGGAAGTGGAGAGGGATTACACACACTGTGACCTGAGAGTGTGTCAAAAATGGCATCTTGTGAGAGCACTCCAGTTGCCAGTGCGAGAACTAAGAGAGTGCTTCATAGAGGATTAGGTCTTTCAGAATCACTCATCCACAGATCTCTGCCAGTATTCCCAGTGAGACTGATTATCTGGGCCTGTCGCAGACACAGAGGATAATTACAGGGTCTCCCTTAGGTCACTGCTCACTCCATGCCCATGAATGGAAATGCCACCGATGACTGCAAGGAGGTACAGGTTACTCTTTCTCACCCAGTGGAACAAAATAAACAGAAAAAAATGTTTCTTTCTCTTGTTGCTTCTGTTTTAATTCTCACATTTTGTTCCCCCTCCCTCGTTTGCCTTTCCAAATCTCTCTCTCTGTCACCTATGCAGACGTGTTCTCAGTCTCAGTTAAGTCATCACACACTTTGTCTTGTTAAAGTGCTTATTTCCCTTTAAAAAGTATATTTGATTTCCTGTCTTGTATCAGCACTATGTCCCCCCCTGGTGGCTTATTTCTAAATAATCCAGCAAAAACACAAAGTATAAGCACTGCAAAAACAATTTTTCGTGGCATTTGCCGTTCCCGTGGGTGAGCGATAAAGATGTGAAAAAAAAAAAGTGGAAATCGGAGGGAAAAAGACACAAGGATAAGATTCTCCACAAGGACAAAGTGACTCTGGGCAGAAATCCTAGACCGATGACTTGTCCCAGAGCCCCTACAGGAACATGACACCAAAGCCCCTTTTCCATCCAAAATAAACAAAATAAAACTGCCTGCAGATACTAAAATCTCCTCACAATAGCTCTACAGATAACATAAATGTTTACAAATATATAAATATGTTTATATATAGTGATATGTATTTAGTTATATTCAGTCAAATGGTTTTCTATATTGCTGCTGACACGTCTATCCAGTCTTTCAAGGAGACTTTCAAACGAATTGTATCATTCAGTCAACGCGCTGAATGAAACGAAAGCAGTGACATCACTGTTGTTTTTTTTCAGCGATGCTCAGATAGTGGCTTTCATAAATAAATGATGAGGCACTGGCTGAGCCAGGCTGGGTCACGGGGTGTACTTATTTGTAGGATAAGTTTGACCCGATACATTGTGTGGCCTGACTTAAAAACTACGAAAGAAGTAAAGGGTCACACGAAAAACAAAAAAACAAAAAAACAACCGCAAATGTTGGCCCGATGGTAAAATGATTAGACAAAGGAACAGACATCTCAACACACTTTACTTCTTTCACTTTAGAGAAAGTGCATTGTGATCTGTTTTGTCGTCTCTGACGAGCCTCGGAGACATTAGAAGCATTTAGGATCACTTTAGAGCCAACCTTATGGACCATCCTGGACCCCACCTTCCCCTCACCCCCTCACTCGGTGTGTGGCTGCTTAATTATTGATGCTTATGTATTGCTGATTTTGGTCTTTGTGTTGTCCCTGATGACTGCTCTAGTGAGGCGGATGGCGGTATTTATCTAACTCAGAAAGTAGGGCTCTATTCCTCATCCTGTCTGCATACAGCAGGGCCATCCCTGTGGATATGACCTCAGCACTGCGGCACAAAGAGGACGCTCTCACACACGAGAGTATTTCATTTACCACTGATATCATATACTGGACAGAGCTGAGGGCTTCCTTTAACTCCAGCGAACCATGAACTTTAAAAACATGTTCATAAATTATACAATTTAACTGAGAACACACAATAAAAGCACACACATACTTCACACTGATACCTGGGACTAGATGTCAAAATCAAGGGCTTTTTTCAAAACCTTGTCATGAACCATTTTTTATCTGCTTTTTATTGATCTGAAATGTATTAATTCATTCAGGAACGAAAAGTAGTATCTGTGCTCAGTTAAACTAAATGAATGTTTTGATTATTTCTATTGTCCAGAAAAACAGTGCAATGTGGACACTCATTTGCTGTTTTTAGACTACTGTGCACAGATAGTCCAATGGTGTCCTCTTGTGGTAAAAGTGTCTCATTGCTACTCAAAAACGATTTTCTAATATTATCCATCTTCATGTAGAAATGTATATGCCATTTGCAGTAACCTAAAAAAAACAGTTAACTGCACTTATTTTACACAAAACAGGGAAACGAACAATCTACGCATAATGGTCAAATGATCATTAGTCAATGTCATTGCCAATTAACTGAGAATAAAAATATTTTATTATCATACATTTTACTAAAAAAATTAAGTAACAAATGAAAAGTAGATTCTTGAAAAAAAAAAAAATTTTTAAAAGGAATATAATGCATCCATCAAAACAGTGTGCATGAAGTACATTTCTGTGTCCGGAAACACTGGCATGCTCTATAAATCAAGGTCTTGTAAGCTCCAGGAAACAACTCATTCTTTTCCACTATCTTGCATCCTGTAGGAGATGAGACCTATAGGTCTCCTAATGCCAGTCTCAGAGTAGTGATAGATCTTATCAAGCATATCTTGTTACAAAAGCTGTGGCTCTAGGAAGGTGGAGGACCTCCAAAAACAATATTAGCGGTATTGACATCTTTAATGTGTGGCAAAGGTCTAATCCCGGAGGCCACTACACTAATGGGGAAATATTGAGTGTTGCCAGAACAGAGGTTTTCTACTAATCTGTCCATTATCTGCTTTGGACAACCACTTTCAGCTGAGATGAATATACAGCGATGGATGGAAGATAATGTGATCAATCTGGATACAATAAGAGGGGAGATAACTCAAGAGTCATTCACACTCTCTGATGATTAGCCTGTCTGAAAGATACTATTAAATTGGGATCCTCCAGCCATTTCCTCCCTTAGTCTCCTTTTATGGTTTGCTGAGTGATCCAATCAATGCACTTTCCATCTTTTCTTATTTCATCCTTGACTTATGGCGACCCTTCAAAGCCTAGACTGTGTTTCTCCTCCTTTTTGAACTTTCTTCTCTCGGACTTTACCAGAAATCAAAGACTTTCCCATTCCTCTAGCCTATGGTTGTTTTTCCACGAGTAGAGCTGAAATAAACAGAGACCATTCATTACACTGTAGTACAGTAGCCACCGGTCTCCATTATCGAGAGGCTGTGCACTTAGCTTTGAAAATAAGGGAACTGGCAGGATGCGGGGGACATGAGGGAATTGAGGGGTTCAATTCAAGTGATTTAGGAAGACACATCCAGTTCTGTGATGCATGACTAAGACAGCACTGCTGGTCTGTGGCTTGGCAATACACAGCACGCTTCTTTAGGCCTGTTGCTCTGTCGGAGCTCCCTATCTGTGTTCCACATCCAGCCGTGCTGGTTCCACATGTCAGCCCCAGCAGCCAGAGGATGGCACTGTTGCTGGTGATAACACGTTTCATTGTCTAATAAATGGCTGCAGTTATGTGTGGTAACTCCTACTTAAGTCGTGGTCTGGCGTAACAGAGGTGTGTGGAGTCTTTTTGGAGCAGAAAATCCTATGATGTAGATTTTTGCATGTTTAGAAAGTTATGCAATCAGACACAACGGGACAACCATATTCCATGTACTGAGACTGTAACTAAGCATAATGAGACACAAACCCAAGACCTCCTGGAGTCTATTGTTGTGTATTTGGCACCAGGAAGCTGGCATCACACCTTTTTGGTCCTGAGGCTAGTTTAACAATGTTTATTCATAACAAAATGATTAGGATAAGTATTTGATGGCTGTGGCTGATTACAAATTATATAAAAAAAAAGGCTATAACCAATCATCATTTGTATTTTGCTTCAATTATCTGATTAATGCATTATCTTGTATTCTAATACACTTCAGAGCAGTTAAGCATGTGCCTTTTTGCAAGGAGATTTGATTTTGAGTCGTTAGTATCACTCACAATATTTGGCAAAGTCAAAAGCTTAATTAAAATTGTATTAGAAAAAAACAAACTTCATGGCTAGCAGCAGGATGTTGGAAACAGCCTTGTTTATCCAGCCTGTTTATTTCCGCCTGCCAATTTTTCTCAATGTTTCATACAAAGTTTGATTGAAAACATTACTTTTTATTTCTGGCAGCGATCAATACATGTATTCCTGTTATTTTGATTAGCTTTGGGCATTTTGCTGCCGTTGGTCAAAGTGTGTGAATTAAAACGGAAGAATAAACCAAAGGATTTGAAAACTGAAGCCATCAGCCATAGCTATCACTCTCCTCCCTTTTCTCCCTTAAATTGTCTGTACCTATACCTTCATTTGGACTCCACAGAAAGAATGAAACATGTTCAGGATTTATTGCCAAGAATGGTATTTGAAGAATTAACTAGAATTAATTGACTGAAAATGAACATATTTAGGATATATAGTGACTATGTATGTAGTGACAATCATTGGCTGATGTGTTTCCAGCAGAACATGTTGATATTATTTACAAAATTGCTGTACTAAAACTCTTATGCCTTCTGTTTTTCTAAAAATTTATGCTCCTCCAGATCAGTGGGAAGAAGATAAAGAAAAGTAGTGGAGAGATCAGAGGATGTCTAGATAGATGTTGGTATAGATTTGAGAAATCAAAGATCAACTCTTATATAATATGAAGCTGGAGCTGCTAGTGGTGAGTGAATCTACCAAGTTTAAGAAGTGATAGCTTAAAACAGTGAATACAAATAAACACTATAGTACTGGAAAGATACCATAGCGTAATTGGAGTGACACTAAAAAAAAAGGCTTTTCCCCTTAACAAGTGATGCGTACAAACATGGGTAGTTCTGAAAGAGCATCTTTTTTTATGTGCATCATCCACATGTTGAACAGCTTTTAACATTAAGACAGACTTTCTGTAATGTGTGTCGACTGGAAAACCAAGGTTTAAGGTTTAAAATAACAGATAGTTCTACGTTAATATATGCGACAGATGACCCCTTTTCGATATGTAAATAGGAGACACCAGCAAGGTGCAAGTGTAAAACTGCACTTGTAGTTATATGCAATAAGCTATAACAATAAATTTGCATTTTTGTTTTTTTTTAATATTGTTTTATGGGAATGGTTGAGAAAAGGTTTAGATAAACGGTGGGGTTTCGGGCATTTCAGGAGGTTGCCATTTCCTGCTAATACACTGGATGTCAGCAATTGTTAAAAACTGTTGCTATAAATATCAACCGGGCATATTTTCAGAATGATTCTAAATAACAAATTTTAAGATAATCTAAATATAAATTAACATATTCTCATTAGTGAGATTTTTTATTTGAAAGCCTTTAAACATATCACGCCACGTCTGTTATGATATTTTGGAAATTACTTCAATTAGTGGTTGCCTAACAACGGCTGGGCCCTGTGATTGACCCTGAGCTGGCAGGCTCCACAGGTAGGATCCAGCACACCTGTAACTCTGCTTGGAATAAGTATAGAAAATGGAAAAATGGATTACCCTTTCTACAATGAGATTGGAGCTACTTTACCTTAAGATAAGCAGGTAGAATGGCAAACAGTATTTCCTGGGTCTTTTTAATCAAAATACACAGACAGATGAGATGCTGCACTGCTTCTGACTGTGATCACAACAATGTCTGTTTGTGGTGAGGATAATTACGTTTGCCACAAAAGGTCCAGTGGTTGTAGGGGCTCACATTTCTTATTCATATTTTGGGAGCTAAATAAGTAAATAAATAAAAAGGCCTAGCACTGATTAAAAAAAAAAGCCAGCCATGTTGCATCCAATAATAATGAAGCTGCTTTTCAAAGACCTATGAGATGACATGAGAAGGCTCTAAACAGCATATACAGCATAATGGATATGCTTTTGTCAAACATTTGCTAAATTAGTTGAAAAAATGATACACATTGTTATGCAAACCAGTGAATAGCCCATTAACTGCCGTGCTTTTTCAAATAGTGGGGTTACATGTTTTATTAAGCTGACACTTCACTCGGCAACAGTGTAAACAAAGGCTTGCATTATTAAAGTGGGTCGACTTTAACTGTTATTTGTTGTATTTTTGGGTGTATAAATTCACTGATTCCAACATCATGTGTAAAAGAAACAAAATAAGGATATAGCCAGATATAGTATGGAATCAATAAGTGGAAAATTAAGTTTAAAATGTCTGAATATCTTTAGTTTTATGCAGGCAAACTAAAAAAAATTAGTGTGGTAATCTATGGAAGTGAATGGTAGAGATCTTAACCCACGACCAAATAATGATGATAGCTTTCACCACTTTAATGCTTATACTGACACCACAATCTTACTTCCTGTTAAATCAAGATATTATTTAATGGTGTGTGTACAACAGTCCTGTTGCAGCTGGAAACTGCTCGTCTTAACAGCAGCTTTTGGTTTTTGCTTCCAATTGCCGCCACCTTCTCCAGTCCAGTTTCCCTTCAAGGCATCCACAACTTGCCTAACAAAGATGTTTTTCTTTTTTTTTGTCACAAGCTGAAAACAGTTAATATTTACAACTGGGGCCCTGGTATTGTTCCACAGTCTTCTATCATGTCTAGCTTGTTGAAACTGCATACAGTTGAATTAGAAGCTATTAATAAGAATGAAGAAACTTTCTGTTTTCTATTTAAGGATGCTCCTGTGTAATGTAACCCATTAGAGTGTGTAGCATAAATTATATGAAGAAAGTTGGCTAAATGCTTGATTTTTTGTTGTTGTGAAAGACAGACTCTTTGCTCTCCAAAGTGACTCCTGGGGGCACACAAGAGGAAGGAGAGACTTAAGAAGAATGAATTCAAGAGGGTCAGAGACTTTGTGTTCGTTGCTTTCAACGTTATCCTCTGTCAAATTATTCTGCCTTTTTCCCAGCTGAGTTGCACGCTGAGACTTCTCTAGCCCTGCTGTGACCTTTACAAATTTTGCCCTTTGCTGCTGCTTTGTGTAATGTGACCTTATTAAACTTTATTTTAAACCACGTGGTCAGAAGTGAGTATTCCTCTGAACACTGGATCAGTGCCATTCTTCCAATGGAAACAAGCATGGCTGCTGAAGTGAATTAAAATAAGAGTCAATAAAAATGAAAAAAAGCCCAAACTCGGGGTGAAATTCTACACAAAGAGAAAGCCGAGGGGAGACGTATAAAAAACTGAAAACAGGAGAGCAGAGGAGAGACTCAGGCTGTTGAGAAAATTCCAGTACACAAGAACTCATTACTCTACATCTGTGGGTCTGGCACCGTGGTGAATCTTTGTAGCACAGCAGCTGCCCATTGCTGTTTCTCCAACCTTTGATATGGCTCACAACCCTGTAGAATGAAAACACAATGCATTTTGTTTCTCACCACTTGAGTCTCACTTGGTATAATTAAAAAACTCTGTATGGTTAACCGAAGAGTAGCTTGAGTAAATGAAAGCAAATTATCTTTTATCCAAGGTTAAATGGATAACAAAATCAATGTTTTATTTACCTACTTTTTGGTGCAATAAACCTTTATTGGTACTAAGTATTGGTATTATTGAAAAAAAAGTATTAGCCTAATTAGCATTTTATTTAATAAAGACATTTATGAATGTGGCCCATCTCTTTTTAAAAGAAACACATTCATTTTTGTAACTGGATCATTTTATTTCATTGAGATTCAGCATTCGGTGAGAACATCAATAAGTGCAACACTGAGACTGAATGCATGCAAATTCACCACTTCCATCAGACACAGCTATACTCTATCTTTAGCACTAATTAGCTAAATGTTGGCTGACAAACAAAGATAAGATGCAGAGGTTTGTAATCCACCCTCTAAATAACCAGCCGGCACTGTCACTGCAAGCACATCAACACACAGAGCGTCACATCAAAGCACTGCCATGCCTTTGTATGCTTATAGAACACATAGAATATGCAGTGCAAGGCTTTGTGGGACTGTAAGACGAGAGAATAGCTGCAAAAAGGGCATCAGATGTTGCTCCTTTGTTCATATAAATAATTAGGTATTACATCACATTGCAACAAAACAAGTTTCAGTTTGAAGATGAAATTAGAGAAATGCATAGGAGAAAGTTGAAAAACTTTCCGGTTCCAACCAAGGGCAAATTTCAAAGGGCTTCCTCCTTGTCAGAATCAGAATCAGAAGGTTTATTGCCAAGTAGGTTTTTAGACTTACAAGGAATTTGCCTTGGTGTTTGGTGCACAACACAACACTTCTATGAGAAGCAAGGAAGGAAATAAAACGTAGAAATAAAAATATAGGACAGAAATGATAAAACTGAAAAATACAATCTTTAAAAATATAGATCCGAATGTACAAATGAACAATTGAACATTTGTGTTACTGTAAGTAAGAGAAGAATGTCTTCAGTTAAAATGCTTAGTAAATGATAATCACAGTTACAAAAGCTGATATGGTTAGTTTGACAATCTTTAGGATTTAATTCAGCATCAGACTTTTCCAGGTGAGTTTGAAAGGCGTTACAGATGGCTTTGGAAGCCAGCGGGGAGCTCCTGTAATGCACGGTGAGCTTCTGTTTGGACCTTGAAGCAGACAGCGGAGCACTGACTGCCTCTGTGTCATTCACTGTGACTAAATGTGATTTTGTCTACAGTCATCCTCCCACACCAGGATTTGTTACAGGGATGGTGGCTTTTATATTCTTTGTATGATATTTAGCCTTTTTGAGAAAAGCATTTTTTTCTTGCTTCTGAAGTAACGGTATATTCACGGGATGTTAATGCTGACACTGACACATTTGATGCTTCACCTCTGATTTTCACTATTCTTGGATATGCTTATATGAAATACCTTTTGTTAAGAGTATGATTATTAGTATTTTTATAGGAAGACATGAAATATGTATCTTTCAAGCCTTGCGGTCCATGCTCCATGTTTCCTTTATAACACCTAATAAGGCCTATAAAGATAATTCAGAGGGGTTTATGAAAAAATTTGCTTTCAATATGAACCTAATTCATATCAACTGACCTGTGAACTAATTCTAAAGATATATGAACCCTTTTACTAAATTGTTTTTTGGGGTGATGTCAGACTAAGGATGGACTGACGGATTGAAACAGAATGGTATATCATCTGTCAGATGCCAAAAATGTTACTTTTGCCACCTTTATAGAAAGAAATAATTTTTTGCCATTGCGATTTAATAGAAGCCAAACAAGGGCCATGAAAAAACATTTGGTCTTTGTCCACAAAGATGGATTGTATCACATCCATTCAAATGTATTTCCAAAACAACAAAACATATTATTGAATAGAGAAATAAATGTTCCTTGTAATCTGCAGTAACCTTTGCAGCCCAGATTAAATAAAGGACTTGCACACAAATACTATTCCAGCACATGAAAGTTGAAGCTAAGTCTTTGAATTGAAAGACAGGATGATATTCACAGTTGTTCATCTGTACAGTTTTTCTTAAAGGTCTCAGTGAGATAGATATATTTAAACTTCACATTTAAGAAACCATTAGACGTCCCCCTTCTCCTAAAACTGACTGCAGCCCCCACTAGGCTTTCAAAAAGGATCAAGGCGAATTAAGCAACTTCCTTCCTCATTACTTGAAGTAAAAATAGATCTGCCAGTGCAGGACTGGTAATGACAACAGGGTGGGTAACACTTTTTCCCCTTTTATCCAATCATGGTCTTGATGTCCTTGAGGATGGCTGACAGAAAGATGGATGTATCTTTTGAGGCTTTGATGGCTAATCCCATCAAGGATGTAGTCACCGTCTTCAAAATGCAATTAAAAATTCGAGCTAAATTTACTTGCTGTATCTTTAATAACGTTCTGGGCCATTAGTGATCTCATGCCAACCTTCAATGTGATTTCAGTCTGATTTTCTGACCTACCTCTCTAACTGCTTATACCTCAAAGTCTCGATTTGGAAACATGTTTTTCCGAAAGATATTTGGAGTTTTTGAAAGGTTTAAGGTTTTTTAAACAGGGTCTGAGGTTACATGTGGGAACCACATTTAGAGCCTTGCGTCTCTGGGACATGTTGGACTTAGGCTGGGGGAAATCTTACTCTCAGTTCTGATGAACTTCATCTTAAGAAAATGCCAGATATTTAAACATTATCATCATCAGGTTAAGTATTTTGCATGTTTTCTTTATGTGTGGGTTCTCTTTTGATGGCTAATCCCATCAAGGATGATGGGATTCCTCTCACAGTCCAAAAACATGCCTGTTGACAATTGCCTGCAGGAATGAGTGTGTGTGTGCATGGTTATCCGTCTGTATGTGGCCATATAATGGACCCCCCCAGAAATAAGAAAATAAGCGTAACGGACAATGGATGGATGGATTATCAGGTTAATCCATTTGAAACACAATCTGAGGGCAAACAAAAAATGCTTTCGAAATAGAGAAATAGAGCATGATTCAGATCTGGACCCCCTTAGTTGGATTTAGGGATGTCAAGTCAACAATAAAAAAGCACATTTATTTCCACAGCTTTGCGCTTACAAAAACTCTTGAATCATTAAATTTCCTCTGAGAGGCATTTACTTCTGATCTTTCTCACATGGATGACAATTGTTTATTGCTCAACTACTGTTTGCTTGATTTCCTTGTTGTCTTTTCTGACAACAGCTCTGGAAATTTAAGAGAAGATAAGAGAAAGAGGTTCAATTATCCATCTAAATATCTATCTAAGCAAAAACCATGTAACATGGATGTTGGCTTACAGTGGAAAAGTCTTTACAGAACTCTAAAGTCTAAGTCTACAATAGATTAATTGGGTGATACCAGGTGCAGGGGGCACGGTGGTGTGGTGGTTAGCACCATTGCTTCACAACAAGATTGTTCTGGGTTCAAGAACCTCTCTGTCCTTGCATGTTCTCCCTGCGTCTGCTTGGGTTCCGACTTCTTCCCACCGTCCCAAAACCTGCATGTTAGGTTGAATGGACATTCCAAATTGCCATTAGGAGTGAGTGTGCGTTATTGTTACGCTTTGTTTGGACTGGCCGACTGTCCTTGCTGAATACCCGGTGCACCCAAGCTTTGGTCTCATTAGTAAATCTTGGGTTTGTATCATTACTGTGTTTCTGCTGATTTGTGAGTATATTCCTGTGCTTTGTGGGAGTGGTGATGTAATTGCACTCATCTCCTCTACCTGTGGCTGATCCGCATTGCTTGAGCCCCTAAGCTCCTGTACCAGTTCATTTGATGTTGCCCAGTGGAACAACTCCCACAAAGCACTCCGATCTTTTTATGGTTTACATCAGGTTTTAGCTTATATCTTATTAGGACTCAAACTGTTTCCTTTACAGAGAGAGTGAGAACGGATTTACATTCTATCATCCAAACTGGCGCAGAAAGGAGAAGCCGCCACTACTATAACCATCATCTTACAAATGAGACAATAGCAAGGGAATTATTTGATCTAAATGTATAACAAGATATGGTTCAGCAGCCTCATTTCAGAGTAAGAATATCTGAGACACTCTCTTAACTACATCTCTTTTCCAAGAACTACTTTTCACAAAGAAACATTCAGAGCAGATATTAATAACAGCCATATCATGCATGCATTAAAAATATATATTAAATAAATATGTAATAATTAGTCTTGCTGAGAATATATAGAAAGTGTCACGTCTTGAAGTCTGGCTTATAAGTAAAATAATTTATTTTGTCACACAGATGCTGACAGATTGTGCCGAACTCTCTCGTGATGGCTGCCAACTGTCATCTTCATTCCTCTGATATAATGAATTCTACGATGCAAAGTATGTCCTAGTAATTACCCAAAGAAACAAAATCCAAACGTTTTATAATTCTCATTGTGATTTACTCTGTCTGGAAATATTAAAAATGCATTAAAGCAGAGTTGCACGATGATAAAAGTTTTGATTAGTCCAGATTCTTTGAACAGGTTTCATGATATTTGTTAATTAAACGTAAGGGAAAACGGCCTTCTTCAACGCCTCCACAACTCACAGAGAATTGAAGGAGTGGGTGGAAGGAGTGATCACCTTGCGACATTGATGCTGCACCTCAGACTGCTGATGCTAACAAAGCATCTCACTATAGAGGGGCTGGGAAATATCATTGAGGACACAGGTCAGCTCGGTCTTTATCCAGCCAGCTAAGATGTTAAGATTTCAAAAATAGAACTGTAAAAGGAACAGTGTGTTTTGCCATCTTGTATCTGAGATGCTAGAAAGAAAAAATAGAGAAATCAACTTTGGCCTTCTATCTGTGTCATGGAAGAGAGTGCTGTAATGATAATAAATTGTCCAGTTTTACCTTTGCAATGCCGATATGGATGGAAATCGTTACAGTGAGAAAAAAACACAACAACTTTTCAAGAAACGCGGAAGCCTTTCTGTTGCAGAGCAGTGGTTACCAACAATGACCTTTGGTTAAAATTCAGCTCAGTCAACATGTATCTTTACCCCTGGACACAAAATGGTCTTGTCGATCAACTCTTTGTTCAACGGTTTACTTAAACTGCATCTTTATGATAAATTATGAAATAAGCTCCTTATGTTTATGTTGTCATTTGAAATGCAGATGTCCTATGATGTATCAATTAGTGATCAGTTTTAGCTCATGCTCTCTTATTTCTATCTTATTATCTATTATTGTGCAGGACAGACTGTAAACTGGCTGCACTTTAATACAGCATATGCAGACTGAACTACATATGTTGACATCATGTTTAAGACTTGTTGACTTTCACTGGAGTATTAATTTCTTTGATTAAATTTGCATTAGAACATCAAAATCTTCAGTTGCAAAATGGTGTCTTTTTTAAAAGACTCGACCCAGATTTTGTGTATTGAGTTGTGGCGTGGACAGATCCGATTCTGTTTAATGTAACATTTCTTCTGTCGAACAGAGACTCGTGTTGCATTTCCAATGGAGTTAATTGTCTTCGGGCTCAGAATGTGGTTTATTTATCTTAACTGTGGCCTCAATAAGTTTTTGCAAATTAATAGTCGCCTTCTGCCGCAGAATCTTTCTTCCTTGAGGTTTGCTGGATTTACTTCCTGCATCCTTCACATTGCAAAGAACAGTATGCCTGCAGAGTTGAGTTTTTCAAGAACAATATCTTGCCACTTTTTTTTTTTTTTATTAGTCCTGTCCAGCTTGTTGTTGTTATACACCCCCGGGTACTTGTAGAATTGCACTTTGTCCACCTCCTCACCCTGTTTTTTGACAGGTGTCACTGACTCGCGTGAAATAATAAGCAGCAAAGCTATTGTAAATGACAACCTTCATTCCGTGAGGACACACACACTCCTGATGAGGGGCCACTTCTAAGGTGACAACAGCCCCAGAGAATGAGTTGTCACTTGATTGTTTGAGGAACATTAGACTGACAGTCTATATATGGTGCATGTTTCAGCTGCCACCCCAGCCCAAATGAACATTTGCAGCACACACTTGGCAGTGGATTTTTCTGTTGTTGTCTAACACAACACAGCAAAACACCAAATATAACAATAGCTTTAGGAACAATGGTGTTGTGACATTTAGACTGGATTACACCCACTCCTGGAGCTTTTCAAAATTGATGTGTTCTTAACTAAGCCTGAATTCATATAGAATTGAAAACATATTACGTTTTTCATAAGCTTACAAGATGTTTTCAAACAAAACAAAAGATGGAATATCTGCTGAGCTTCGGCAGCTCCAAGGAAAAAATGTATCGATGTTCTTGTGTCAAAAATATATGGCAAAAATCTGTGGACAGGGAAATTGCTTTTACTTAAAACTACAAAGACCTAATTAGTGATCTGAGCCAATTAAATGAACTCTTTTTAGCTGCAAGGCAAATGTAACACCTTTGCTAATGTAAATGCTTTATCGAAAGGTGAAAGCAAATAACATGGACTGTGTGAGAGAATGAATAAATTAATAAAAAAAACAAATCATGCACATATCCACACCATTTTTTCCACTCCATTTTTTTCATTTTTAGGTCCTGTTTGTTTCACTTCATCTTCATCTGCACACAGATTTGCCATATTATTTGTTTTGTGGAGGATTTAGTGCATTCATACATTCATCTTGTTACAGTCAGCTACTTTTTCCCCACAGCAATAATCCATGCAGCCAGCTTTCTTTATCAGATTTATCAGTTTCTTAAGTCATGGTTTCAGATGTCCAAACTGCAAGTGCACTGTTCACTACTCACTCAGAAGACAAACAGTTTCTTGCTGCGAATTTGGTAGAACCCATAGTTCCTCATGAGGCAAAAATCTGCTCATTCTTATCCACACTGATTGATGTAGACAGGATTATTCTAAAAAAAAAAAAGTTTAATTGCATGGACAAGTACAAATCTGGAAATTAGAGAAATGAAAGCAGTGGACCTGACTGGACACATCTGCACCAATGTGACCAGTCAGGTGTTTTTACACCTGAATAATAATTCTAGGAACTCTCTAAGACCTTATAAAAAATGTTGTTTGTGTATAGGTAATTCAGAAAGCGCTACAACTTATTTTTCTGGAAAAAAAGTCAGGAAACGAAAATAATTTCAATCTGTATGAATTTGAAACAGTTGTTAGTTAATCTGTCCCAGCTGGCAGTCAAAGATTCAGTCATGGATATGACATTATATCACAGAGCTTGAAGATAATGTTAGGCCATCTGTTTAAAAGCTGGAGTTGAGCCCAAAGGAGACCTGCCAGCGGAGGAAAAAATCATCAGCTAGGGGGAAAATCCAAACAGGAAAGCTTTAGAAAAGAATCATAAGGTTGTGAAATGGCCAAATGGTCAAACCTCAGATTTGAATCCATGTAGTTACTGTATCAAATATCCTACTTCTCATATTTATTGAAGGTAATGTTCACAGAGGAGAATTGGTTTTAGACCCAAAAGGACAATTGGGCAAATTGCCCGAAAAAGAAATCAGTTTTGGGAAATGATTAGGAAGGAGAAGGAGGGAGGGTTAAGAACTGGACTGAAGTTATCCACAGATTTGTACATTTCGTCCTCCAAAACTTTGCAAAACCCAGTCCAATATCAAATTGCCAAAAAGAGTAAAAAATTGTCATTGGACAATTGTTTTCATATGCATACAAAGATAGTTTACATAATGCAAAAAGGATACAAATATATGATGCTCTCTTAACTGGCTGAGTCATGAGCAAAACATTATCCGAACTTATCCAATTGATCAACATCATTTGGTTACTGTGACACTAGTTTTTTTCTAAGATAATGGTAAGTTAAACTTATTTAAATAACCTCTGCATAAAGCATATCTGGAGCTGTGCATTTCTCTGTGGGGATGTACAATGCAGCATATGAAAGCAATGTTGTGATAACCCAACATCGTTACCACTGCCGTTGTGTTTGTTCTTTGGGGGTTTGTATTTCTGATTAGGATTCCTGCTACTAAACAAAACTTTGAATAGTTGCTTCAACATTTTAATTGGCACAATTTCTGCTTTTAAATGTGGTTAACATAAAAAAATGAAACAATCTATTCCACATAAATGAAACAAGAGTAAAATTATGTGCTAATATGATTTTTTTTTACACAATAGTGCTTAGTTAAAAGTGAGAAATTCTGTGGGTAGGCAGACTGCTGGCTTTTGCTATGCAAAGTGATGCAAATGAGAAGCTTTGGGCTTTGAATGCTGATGGCATCACAGGTTTGGGCCCCAGATCTGGATGGAGTATAACAGAAATGAAAGCTGATGATTTCTCTGCTGGCTGTCTGAGAGTAAACAGTCTGGTGTTTACTAATTTTGTTAAACTTTTCTGATCAGCACTGCAGAGCACATTTCTTTGGATTTACGGGATATGACTCACTGATATAACATTAATGTCACTTAAATGTCTCCCCTGCCCCATCATCCCATTCAAGACTTATCACGATACTTTTTCATTGATTGGCGGATAAAATCTTTAATTGTTTAAATTCCAGCATGTTATATGCCCTGAATTTTCTGAAGGGTCACAGAGTTCAAAGGGTCATTAGATTGAAGTTGTATTAATTTATTTCAGGTCATTAGTTCAAAGATTTAATGAATATGGCTCATAATGCTGTCGTTTGCACACCAAGCGGCTTTAAAAAGGAATTTGAAGAGGAAGCAGATTGTACAAGCCTATTTTCACCTTACATTTTCTTAAATCAAAAGCAGTGAAATAAATAAAATGTGGATATTTTCTTATGTAAAGCTGAGAAATATCAAAGTACTTAATACATAACTGGCTCCAGCACTGTACAGTTAGTATGACTTTTAGACATTTAAACGTTTTTGTTTGATCAAAATCTCATAAAGAACAAGGTTAAACAGGATTAATTTTTCGTGTCATTTGAACATTCTAATGTCATTTGTGCTTATAAAAGAGAACTTTAATATGTAGCACTGGTTTGTTTGCAGCATAAAAAATAGTAAAAACAGCATTACATGCTTTAAAATGTGATCCTATGAGTGTCAAGCTATTATCTGAAAAAGTATAAAAAATATTGAAAAAATATATATAAGCCAGACTAAAATGAAACATTAGCATCTTTAAAAGGTAAACCAACACAGGGAAACTGACGAAATTCCATCAGTGTTACACTTGAGAACAGCACTTACATAAAAGTAACTTTTTTTTACATTCCATCATTACTAAATTTGGTCACAAATGTTTAAATTCACATCTGGGACTTTTCTCACCCCACAAAAAAATCTCCATTCAATAAGTTTATAAGGGGCAAAATATGTAGAAAAAATTCTGAAAACAATAGTTTCTTTGGGTTATTTATTTGAGTTATTGATTCACGACTCTTTTCTGAGAACGTGTGTAATTTCCTGTCTATATGAAACAATCCCTTTTTCCCTCACACTTTTTGAGTACAACATTTCTCTTCATCTATAGCCTCATTCAGAATAAGAATGCACTCAAGACTTATACAAACCGTGTAAAACTAGAGCTAAGGATTTGAAGATCAACAAACTCTGCTTAAAAGTTCCCCTACCCCTGGCAAGTTGAAAACCAGGTCACAGTGTAAACACATAATCTCTTTGTTGAAAAACTACAGCTACATCCTTTTTATTCAATAACTGAGATGATTGACAGCCCTTGCCATAGCTACTGACAACATAAAAGCCAGCCTGCCAGTAAATCGTCCAACTCTCTTAATTCCATGAAAAAAAAAAGAACGACTACAAACATCCCTTCACATTGCCCTTCTTCATGCCCGCAGTCCATCCCCCAGGATTTAAGCAGCCCTAATAAAAAAAGCAAAAAAAACCAAGGCCATGGGCCTCGCGATTATTCCATCCCTTAATTAGAATTCTCATTATTTACTGAGTGAAGGGAAAGACTCTGCAGTCACATTCACATCAAAGGCGTCATCCGAAGGCAAAGATGATAATTAGATAGTCTAATCTGTTCTCTGAAGTGTCTGTTCCAAATCAACATTTCTGGAGTGTTTGTTTTCCTTCCTCTTCTCCCTTTGCTTTGCTAAGAGACTGATCAATTAAAAAAGATTCACTGTTGACTCATTTTCATTCCGCCATGTGCAGCCCTTTCTCTTTGCTCCATTATAGCTGACGAATGTGATGTCTTTGTGTTTCGCTCATATGTATTTTCAGCGAGCAGGCCCGAGAATAAACGAGCTTGTTGTGTGAATTTGTAAAAATTGATGAGTGTGTTTCAGGTGCATGCATAAATGTTATCTATTTCTTGCTGCTTTACATTTTCTCTAACCGCTATCAACAGATGGCACTGTTCCCCTGCTAGTTGGCAACATCTCTTACTCTGTTCTTGTTTCTTTTTTCTTTTTTTTTTTGCATGTCTCTGCCTCTTTGTCTGTCTCGTTCCCCTTTTCCCATTTACTTTAGCAGAAGAGGGAACCGGAGAATCATTAGGTGTAACCGCTACCTGAGATTAGTGAGAAAGACTCAAATGAAGTGTCACTAATATGAGGATTACAACAGCAAAGCCACCTGAAGTCCTCCAAGATCGGCTTCTAAACATGACACAGAGAATGAGTAGCTGAGAGGCGTTCTGGAAACAATGGTTTGCAACACTTTTATCCTTTTGGAATGAACATATGTTTCCAACGTGTGTAAGAATAAATGCTCCTTAATGTCTGCACCTAATTTCACAAACATGCCTCGTGCTTCTAACTACAGGGTGCCTCATTGTTGTTGTGGAAGCTGACAATATAATGATGGATCATGTATTGTTGCCCCTCAGATTATTTAATAAATGCTTTTGAAATACTTGTTGAATTGTTTTAAAGAGAAATGTAATCAGTTTAGGAGGATTTTTTCACTGTAGATAGCGTTGGCTTTAGCTTTAGACCCAGATTGCATTGTTTATTTCTCGGTTTGCACTCAGTCATGGATTTATATGAAACCCAGTTGAGATTTTTTTGAGATACCAGGACCTTATCCTACGATGTCTTCTCAAAAGGAAACAGCACCACCCTCTTAAAATCATCTTATTGGAGTGTTCCCATTTCATGAAAACCAGAGTCTGTGTCGACTGACGTTTCTCTAGAAAATTAGATAACATTTTTCCAGGTGAAATATATTAAAAGACCAAAGGTTCCACTCCATTGCAACTCTTCTTTTGTAGTTTTGGCCAGTGTTGTTTTTGATCAGAGTTCAGTTTCTTACACAGTTAGTTTATAACCAAAAAAGTATGGTAAAGTCTGACTACAAATTATGTACTAGCAGTTTAAAATAGAATATAATGAGGAAAGATGACACAACCAGATTGTATTCCATCACATAACTGGAAAAATCAAACAATAGAAAAAACAGGCAGACGTGTTTAGAGTTTGAACTGTTTTTACCTGTATTTTTTTCTACAAATATCTGTGAAATTGACATGAACAGACTACTGTAACTGGGCCTTTCTCTCACCACTCTGCCGCCATCCTCATGCAGCACAAATATGGATGTTACGTCTTTGACATGATTTACCAGCGCGTTTGTGATCTCACATGAAGGCAGTTTCCTCAGATGAAAGTAACTTGATTTGACCTTTTGGTGTGGTTTATTTTGGCCGATCTGAGATCAGAGTGTTGAGTGGACACATCCCTTGCTTCTCAGAGCAAAACACATTCAACTACGATGTTAGACATTAACCTAAAAGTTATTGATGCTAAAATTGATAAATCTAAAAGGGCACTTAAAGGCAAGATAGTTTGAGGCGGCTCAGCCTTTGGCCTTCGTATGTACTGACCTGACAAAAATGTATTTTTTTAAGACAAAAACATCAACAGTTCTTGGGCCAAAGGTCACAAGCAGTTTTGTTTATCATAAAAATGGAATCCTGGGTCCATCTTTTCAGATCTCGCAACAGTTCTTGCTTGACAGCTTCACTAGTGATTTTGATTTGTTGTGATGGACTGACGCTTTTGAAAAGCAGAAACAGCAAATATGTGATTAGTTCTCTGAAGGTCATCCGTCCGACCAAAAACAAAACAGACTGAAGATGACCAAAATATTGCCGCACAAAAGTTTCCGGATACTCGAAGGTCACATGTATGTGCTATGAAGTGATCAGGCATAAATGGACACCGAACTTGTAGATTTTGCACAATTCTGCAAAGAGACCATGAAAAACATGAACTCCCTAGTAAAAAGTACAACTTAAATAAGACAAACTAGTGATGTGCTCTTAAAATGGAAACAGTTATACACAGAAAAAACAGAGACATACAAACTATATTCAATTTCTGGAAATAGTGCCCCCTAAATGTCACGTATTGATTAAATATGGTCTGGAAACTTCTAAATCAGCAGTGACATTTTAATTCTAGTGTGGAAACAGTGTATCTAAGGACAAAAGGTGTCTGAGTAAACCATATTGTGTTTCACTGTAATGGCTCACACAATCTTGTTGTTGCTAAACCATACTACAAGTGTTCTACATGCACAGCCTTCCCATATGCAGGAGTAATTGGAATTTCCTATCAGTATACCAGAATATTTGGATAGCACAACAAAGAGAGCCAGCTCTTTGGCGCATATACATTTATTCAGGTACTGAAACTTATAGCACTTATAATTGAGCTAAATTAGGCAAAGCACTGGTGTAGTTAAAATATATACACGGATGGCTAAAATGATCCAGAATCAAGAGGAAAGGAAAGAACAGAGACTCCCTATGTTATCTTTTTTCTGCTTTTGCTTTCTTCTCCCATCACTGACAGTACCACGTCTCTAATGCGGCTGATCAGCATTAATCCTAAGCCTGCTACGGTGAGCATTTGATCCATTACACAGCAGCAGGTTCTGGCTTGAAGTGCAACAGTGGCGATTAAAACTCAGAGAGTGAAACAAAATATTGCACACTTTCAATCAAACTAGCTAACCCAGAGCGTAGATTTGTTGTCAACTGACACACAGTGACAACATCTTTTAGAGTGGGACTCACACCATTCAGTTTTTGTTTCAAGAGACCCAGAGTAGTGACATCAATAAAGAGATGATGGTAAACCTGAATGCCATATGATGTGATTATAGACACTAAACATAATGTTACACCCATTTATCTCCAGTTTGTATTTTTGGACAATGATCTTATTTAAATTCCACTAAATCAATCAGTGACAATGATACTGTATCTGACTTTAGACATAAAACTAGATCAAAAGAAAGATCTGGGAGCTTAAACAAAGTTACTAATCCTATGTATCATACCACGAGCTCTGGCCTTCCTGTGGGAGTGGGAATGCTTTAATGTGATGATCAGTAAATGTGGAGATGCATGATTTAGAGACTGCTGGAGAGACGTGGGGAATTGGACATCTTCAGAACTAACTTGATACAATGTTACATTTGCAAAGGCCATCAAAAGAGAATGGTGGACCTGACACAATGGGCCACTGAAAATCTGAGCAACACAGATTATGGCCCACATGACAAAAATGCATAAGAACTGCTTCCTAGTTACTAAAGCTTTTCGAGCTGGAAATGCCATTAGAACAGAAATGATTTTGAATAAGGATGTTGACTTGGGATTGGGAATGATCTTGTTTGTGTCTGTTTATCTCTGCTGTATTTTGCCTTCTTTAAATGAGACTCGAGAGGGGCATGGAACAGAGAACATGACAGACAATTCAGGATTCATGTGGAAGGTGCACCCAAATGCAGACAGCAGCCAGGAACAGGGTGGTACTCAATCACTAACAGCAAATTGCAAGAGTTTGTATGTTTGTTAAGAAGGAAAATAAAACAAAGGCACTGGTGAGGCAGGATACTGTGCCAAGAGTTAAGTCAAAAGAAACAATCGAGGACTAACCAAAGAAGAGTAGGTTGACCGGGTGAGTGGATGTAGCTGAGCCATAAATACAGGAGGCGAGTGCATAAGGGAGAAGCCTCAACAAATCAAAGCAGGATGCAAATTATCAACAGAGTATAAAGAAAGCTGATGACTGAAAGGATTGCCAGAACATGTGGGAAAACACAGAATCCACGATTCGCAACAGAAAAGCATCTATCAGGATTTCACATCGGGATGGTGTGCAGGGCTGCTGGCTAACTACAAACATCCTGCTGTTAGATTTATACTGTAGTCTGTAAGGTGAAACATTGAATGGTGAGAAAGCTATGGTACCCCTCACTGAGAATGTGCAGGTTGCAAGAACCCCAGCAGGGATGCAGAAATGCTGTGTTTTGCGCAGGTAACTACATTAAAGCCTAATTATACTTTTTATCTATTCCTTCTGATACCGTCTCACCATCTTTCAAAGAGCTGAGAGTTCAATCAAAGGGAATCCGCATATCCCCAAAAAAACACAACACACAATTAACAGAAAGGTGTGCATTAAAGGGCTGAAAGAAAAGTGAACTTCTTTGTCCAATTATCATTTTAGCTGACTTCAGCCACAGGCAGGTTTATGCAGTCAAGATAACAAGGTGTTAAACTGAAAAACCGTCAAATGTATTGCACAGAGGGAAGCAGTCAAAGAAACAATAGACAGTATTTATTTATGGATTTCTTCCAGTGGATGGTTAAGGAGCTAAACAATTCACACAGCTACAGATTTCTTTGAGAGGGTACTCATTAGATCCACAAAAGTCAACAGGAATTTATTGCATGTATATTTGATTTTCTGTTTAAAAATTAATATCTTATATGGCGAGTAAAAGTATACTAAAACGAGGTAAAGAAAACCACTATAATTAGCTTTTGCTCTTGTCCACTGTACAACACAAGATACTGTCATAACAACCACAGCTGCGAACATGAAGTGCAATGAGGCAAATTTGCATTAAGTGCATAATTTACATGGGCCATTGTGGCAACTATTTACTTTAAGTCACATAATGTGTGATCTAAATGAAGGGCTCATTTTGTTCACTGACCCGCAAGTTTGGTGCTTTGTTTCTGCTAAATTGCAGACACATTAGGAAAAAACAATGACAACATAAACTCTTGAGTGATTGTACAAACCTTAATTGGGCAATACAAGACTGAGCAGATGGGCTATTTCTAAGACAACATTTTCTTAAAAAAAACAACAAATGTGACAGAATAACAACAAGATAAAACAAAAACTTGTATTTTTAGCACATGCTCTTTCACATTTAAACATTAACATGCACATTTTTCATATTTTCTTCAAAAGCCCACCACGCAGCATAAACTGCCAAGGATCTAGAGACTAACTTTAGCTCAACTACAAAAAGTTGTTCCACTTAAATATGATTATTTTCATCATTTTTTTTTAATATCAATTGATTTTCTGGCCCTGGTGATAACAGACTAGCTAATAATTTCAGAACTCTGTCAGTTCTGTCAGTTCAGTGAAGAATAATGAGAAATCTGATCCATTTGGCCAACATTAGAGCATTCAAATGATCAAACAAGTAGTGAAATGATGCAATCATTAGTAACATCTTCATGTTGACCAAATGGACCCTGACCCCCTAAAAATCCTAAAACTTAAAAAGTTTTGTGGTTGTGCTCACACATTTTTGTAAAGATTCGTACAATGCATTCTAACATGTGGGTCAATGTTGATGAAGTAATGTTGGATGCAGTCCACAGTTCATCTTGTTGATAATAATTACAAGTGAAAGTTAAGTGAGGGGCTGCTTTGAGACTGACACAAAGGCCCCGATTTAAGAGGGAAGAAAACAGTCATATTCAGTAAAAACGTCAGCAATATCAGTTGTCAACAGCAAAATTAAGCCCTGAAAAAGTTGGGAAAATCAGGTTGTAAAAGGAAAAGTTGCAATCAGCTTTAAAAAGGGTGCACTGTATAATTATGTGGACATACATTATTTTTATTGGGTTTACCTACCACTTTGAAGTTTTGTGCTTAAGGCTTCTACCTGTGTTGATTTGTGACACTCAGGTATCTTGAAATGAAATGATTCTGCCTCTATCCTCAGGCTCTGCTTGTTAAATGTTTTTACACAGTAGGTGTCAGCAGCCTGTAATCGTTGTACACACATACAGGGAAACATCCCAAATTAATGCATAATAAGGAAGTGGTTAATTTAAATGAGAATAATGCCATTAATTTATATAGAGTTAAGTTTACACTTTCTTCATTTTAAACCTAAACTAACAGTAAAACTAGTAGTGACAGCTGAGGAAATTTGAGCCTAATTTTTCTAACTATTCTAAATATTGTGTGAATACATTGATATTCCCCATGTTTATACGCATACACATTAATTACAAAGTCAAGTCAGCTAGATCTCATGAAACCTAACTTACTCAAAATAGAACTGGCCATCTGTACTCAATTTTAATATTCATTCCCCTAAGAACCCATAATGTAAAATTCAGATCTCATGAGGCACCAGTATAGCTTGGATAAGAGAAGACATACATGCTTGCATCCATACTTGCAACTGTAAACATACATATGGATTTTACATATGGGATTATTAATCAATAATGATGCAATAATGGGGTGTTTTTTCCACTGGTGTGGATTTTTGTTTTGGCAGACTAAAAAACCTTCAGAAATCAATTCATAATTGCTTGTTGCTGCTTACAGGAACAACAAACCGAGTTCTCAGCTGAATAGATAAAAGTAAATGTTGGCGCTCTCTGCCTGAGCATGATAACATGTCACATTATCTCATTTGCAACATGCGCAGCTTCACCCTGAGTTAGAAAAGTGAAGTTTGCAGAAGTACACAAGATCAATTAACCAGTGCTCAAAATGCACAAAATGTCATTCCTCATTTTTTATATAAAGGGAACGCGAAATAAGTGAAAAAAAATTAGTTACATTCACCATATACACTATACTAACACATTGTTGTTGAGAGAAGTGACCTATTATACATAAATCACATTTTCAGTAGCAATAGTGAATGTACAACACAAAGACCTGTCAATGAAAAATAGAAAAGAATAGGACCGAAATGATTTATAATGGTCTGATCTATTATGTGTTCCCTGCTGTCAATAATTCTTCTCTCATTAAAACTCAATATTAAAAACAAACAGGAAGTTCTCAGTATTTCTGTCGTATGAGACACAGATCAATGTTCTCATCAAATGGAGGGCACAATGTTTTATTATTGCTTCTTCCCTCTTCCGTCTGTAAACTGTGCACAGACGTGGAAAAGCAAACCTCATTTAAGGGGTTGTAATATTTGCTACTCCAAATGTCATTTTCAGAAAGCACTTTGAGTAGATGTTGCTTCTCTGACTGACTAAATATATGGCTGTGGTGATAATAACAAAGTAATTCCTTGTCTTGTACTGATCTTATGGCTCCATGGCTATCATCACATTTTTGAGGGGGCTTTGAGCATTGCTAAAACTGTGGAACATCTGTGAGAATGATTCCTCTGGGAATAATTCACCTCCATCTAAAGTACCTATTTTTGATGGAACAAGAGAAGCTTAGCATTGACGTCAATGTTGGACATATTTATCATATGACAAAAATAAATAAAGTGTGACCATTCCAATCGGAGTGTTTCTCACTCACTTAATGCTCCTACAACATATATTTCTCTCATGTTCTTCTGAATTTTATGGATATTGCCTGTGGATGGCCATCCTAATGTGCACTGCCTCTAAAACTATGACGCTTTACAATACGGCAGAAAATTTATGTTTGAATGTTCTGTAAGAAGTGTAACAAATCTTTGCTTTTCCATGTGTGACAGCTTAAGGGGCACAGTCATTATCTACAACATTTCCTTTAACCGACAAAAAGAATCCGTCGCTGCCCTGAGTATAATGGAAATCAGTTTTAGGAACGGAGGATGATGCTGGGGTGCTGCCTGATGGAAAATAAATAAATAAATTCCAAGTTCATCATGCAAATTCATCCTCCCAACCGTGGCACATTCTTCAAACAGACACCTCCTCTGGAGAGAGGGAGACACAGTCTGATAAAGAGACAAATGAGCTGGTGATCTCCATACCAGCCTCTTTTCTAGTGTGCTCTTTTCTCTTTATGTGCAAAAGCGTGTGTGTGTTTGCGTGTATGTGTGTGTGTGTGCGTGTGCGTAAGGGAGATGGCGAGGAGTGGAGGATGGCAGGGTGGGGGCTTCAATGACCTTTGCAATGATGACAAGCATGTCCAGGAATAAGACTGTGCATGTGGGCTTTATTCAACTCTAAGTGATTACTGATCACTGCTGTAGGGGAACACAAGCTCATAAGTAGTTGTGCTCCATCAAGAAATCCTGCATCTATCCTGCATCACTGCAGCAGGAGCTATAATTACGTAATTACACAATCATTTTACATAATTATGTGATGGTACACTGCACAATAGAACAGATTCTGTTATTGTGACACAAACCTTGTGCGTCTGTTGCCAAATCAACAGCAAAAGGTATTTATTAGAGCAGCAACAAACAATTATCTTCATTATGATTTCAGAGATTGATTACTCTTTTTTTTTGGATTGCCGGTTAAGCATTTTGTCCATGAAATATCAGAGGATTCTCTGTTTATTTTTGTTTTTTACAGTTCAAAGATATGCAATGATGAAACACAGCAGGATCCATCCATCCTCGGGTTCCAGACTTCTATAATGTTGAGCTTCGGTTCAACAGTAGCAACACAAGCATTTTCTCACTGAAATGTCTAACGTGTTTCTTCCTCTCCTCTCCTTCTATAATATATTCAGATATTCCAACAAGGTGATAACAAAATTGCCTGACATTTCCAGATTTATTGCTGTATTTTCTTATTATCGCCAAAGAAATATACAGAGATTCTGTCTCATAAATCATATTGAGGGAGCGATGCAGACACCATTGTGTTTAGCCCATTGCTACCATTTTTTGGATTAGAAATGAATTGCTGGCTCATTTTCACAAATGGAAACAAAACCTCTGCTGGAGCCACAGCGTGACTTTCTCAACAAAGTGTTTATCAATGGATGGATTTCTAGAGTGTTGCTGCTACATGAGGATCAATTACTATTAGCTCTTATTCGGCTTGACATTGGACTTAGATGCTGCCGTGCTTCATAATATTTGTTTCCTCTTTTCTGTGAGCCTGCTTTTCCCAGGTACATCATGCTTGCATTGGACGAGAACATACACTTGTCTGAAAATTACATAAATGTAATATTATAATATGTAATATACATTCTATGACAATGTATATGGCATCCATTTGTGATTTATTATTTGAGTTGCAAAGACATTTTCATGGCCAAACAACCTTTCTTTCCATCTTTTGAACTTAATATGTTCCATAAAGTGAACAGAGGTTTACATAAATGGTCTCAATGGTTATCATGAATAAGGTTTCAAATAGTACCCCCACTTATGCACAGCAGTTGTGCGGTTGTGGTGCCACGGTTGTTACGAACAGCATGATGATGATAACGGCGCTAAAATAAAGACCTTGCATCGTACTCACAAGGTCTCGTTTTTAGTGTAAGAAAACAGATTTCTATTCGATTGGGCTGTGACCTCTCTCAGCACCGCTGAGGGCAAAGGATCTGACACAGACTTAATATTTATGGGTCTTTTGATGTCACACAAGGTCAAAGCGGAAAGTCTTCCTACACTTCCTGGACAGTACAACTCTTCGAATCTGAGATTGTATATTTTTTTTTGTGTGTGTGTGTGTGTTTAGAAATAATATTTTCATGCCCAAAATCAGCGTGTCGTGGAAAAGGCACTGGATTTTAGACAGTCTACGTCTGCTGTGGGGATAAGAATGTAAGCTCGGAGCTAAGGATCTACCTGCCCTTGTTGCTCTGCTATCGGCAGCTTCGATCTTATATAACAATTTCTGTGAAGTTAAAAGCTTTGGTGCTCTTTAGAGCAGTTGCTTGGTGATAGTAGGATAAAATGTTGGAGTTAAGTCCAAGGTTTCTTACTTTGTGCTTTCTCTCTCTCTCTATATATATATTATTATTATTATTTTTTTCTATAACCCATACAATTGATTTAATTGTTTTTAGATTTCCAGCCTCAAACAGGTGACATGGTCCATAGCCCTTTTTTTGTTTTTTTTCCCGGTAATTTTTCTCTCAAAGCTCACACAAATTAAACAATTTCATTATTAATTTACACACGCTTTTTAAAGTTTAATCACACATAACTGTCTTTGGGAGATTTTAAAACTTTTTGCCACTCCTGTGACACAGAAGCCTGAAAATGGATATGAGGAACAGCCCATGTGTGAATTGATTCTTACACTGCCAGGAAGAACTATTCTAGCATGTAATATTTTTAAGCATCCAACATTTTCACGAAAGGTCACAGAGCAGACACGAAGCGAAAGCACAAAGCAGAAAGGCAACACAGAACTTTTGTAACTAATATGAAGATTGTTAGACTTATTGTCGCATTTCGAAAGCTAGTCATTTCAACAGGATACCAACACTTTGAGACTTGCTCTGTTGATATGTAAAATAAAAAACTAACAGTAAACATATGATATAACATTAAACTTAATACTGTATCTCAATACTTGTACATCCTCAAAAGCTATCTTATGGTGTAATATGTGCTGGAATATTACAGCCAGAAGGACTGTAGGACAGTAAATATGAAGCGGTACTTTTAATTTTCCCCTTATTTCCTTACCTAAGTTTTAAATTCTGTCAAATAATGCTTTCATTCAGGGACCGTGGTAAAAACTGCTTGTACTAGAAAAACAAAGGGAGCATTGTGGAAAAGGACATTTGGGAAAAAAAATCTTGTTAAAAACTTTTTTCATTTCAAACCTTTCAGGACGATTACAATTTGACTGTAATCCTTTGCTTGTCCAGAATATTAAAAACATGATATGATGGATTCTTCATCTTTGTTAGAATTTACGGAACTGCTGACCATTTGTGGACAGCAAGAAGGAGCCAGACAGACAAAGAACCTGATGATATTTAAGAGGGAGTGAGGACATAATGAACAGCAGGTGAGGCTATCAACAAAGGAAACCAGGTGTGAAAAGACAGCAGAAGGAGTCCAAACCGATTGTGAGGGACAGGAGGCTCAACAAAGACAGGAAACTTATTTTTACAAGATGAGGATGTGTAACTGAAATGAACTGCAAAATATTACATATCATAAAACCTGATGAACCAAACTAGACAAACAGACAACTATAAACTTTAGCATGAAATACATAAGAATAATACACAAGTTCATGCATTGCTTTAAGGTTTTGTTTGTTGTTTTTAATTGTAGATTAGTACATTTTGAAAAATAAACAACTAACCTGTCATTTGGTGAGACTAAGTTGTTTCAAGACAGTTATAT
>JABUIW010000020.1:2745020-2792019 GCA_013363375.1 Menidia beryllina
GGTCATCTCCTTCTTTTGCCCGTGAATTTTGTTACATCCAACTGGATACATAAGATAAAAAGTTTCCTAATTTCCTAAATGTCTGTGAAATTAGAACCATCAGTCACAGAAAATGGGCCAATGATGAAAAGACGCATTTGAAAAGCACACAAAGAAATCTATAGAATTTTTTTGAAAAAGGTGATTGCAACTTAATATCATGACAATGAGAAACTCCAAAGGGAGCTATTTCTGTTATTTTGTGAACACCATTCACTCCACTGACTCTTATATAGGTCTCATACCCAAAGATATAATTCAGAAATGTTTAATTACAAATAAGTTATATTCAAAGGTAAAAAGCAAATACTTTGTTTTGTTCTGGAAAAAACATGATTAAGTGATGACAACAGAAATATTCAATATGTGGAAACTAAAAGTCACGTATAAAAAAATCTGCTTCATCAAGGCCAGCAGCACAGCAGAAATCTGAAAAAAGGTATCCTTTGATTCTGAGGCTGCAGCAATATTTACATATGGAGCAAAGCTTGCAGGCTGAAATCAACTTGTAGACCATGGCTCAGCTTTTGATTTTTAAATATTTTCTAATATATTTTTTGTACTTCAGTTTCACTCCTGCATCTGGGAAATAATTGGGCTTTGTTTTAAAACAGCCCATGTCTTGATGCTAATCTGCATGATCAAAAAAGACCAGAGGGGTAATGTATCCCATTACGATGCCAAGGGGTCCTTATGAAGCTGCACTTTGGCTGGTAGAGTGGGTTCCCACACATTCCTGTTCCCATACACAGGCGCCAAACACTCTTGAGCTCAGCAATGGCAAATTTAACATATGTTTCCCCTTTCAAGTCGCCCCAATATCTACAGTTGTGTGAAAACTGTTAAATCCTCTTAAATACGTTGCCTTATGACCCTGTGCATTCCTCTGGTAGATTCAAAGTTGGGTCCAGAGTTAACAACTAAGGAGAACTGGATCCTGCAAACAGCCAAATGTTTACAAGGGTGATTCAAATCCTCTTAGAGACTCTGTTAAAGGAGAGAATTTTCCCGAATGTGAACTGTCCATGAAATGGTTTTGTCAAAATAGCAGAGAGATACATTATGGCAGCTTAATTATCATTCATTAATTCACTCCTCTATTTATCTGCTTCATTTCAGGGCATGGAATGATGCAGATAAATGGTGGAGTCAATGATTGCTTGACTCCACTATGCTCCTCTTGCTCAGGGTTTGATTCCTCATAGAGTTGTAGAAAACATTAACCCTTGGAGGACATTATTACATTACGAGAACTCAGACCATCCACAACCGATAGAAAATACTTGAGTGCTCATTTGATTTAATTCAAAATACTTACAATTCCGTCATCCGCAGTTGCTACATGGACAACTGGTGAGCTTCATTGTAAATAATATGTTAATAGGGAGAAGGATCTTAGCTATGCAGTGCAGAATGTACCGGCCATCTGGCCAGTATGAAATACCTCGTGGTGAGTTGACATACCATACAGGTTGATAGTTTTAATCCTTACTGTGTATTGGAGTGTCCTTGGGCAAGACAGCGGAGAGAAAAAAAAATCACTGTATAACCACGACCACCACAGAAAGTAAGAACTGCTGTATGAATGATTTGATATGTTACAAACAGTAACCCTGTCAAAAACCTGTCTCAAAATTTATTTTTCATTAGTATATAAAACTATATACATCTTTTAATACAGTCTATAACCCTGATTTAGCCATACAGCCAAAACACACTTTATTTACTTTATTTTTTATTTTATATGCTAGAGAAAAAGAGTTTAAATACACTTGAAAAAGCCTTTTCTCTCAGACACCATGTTGGGTATTTTCTAAACAGAAGTAAAATAAGTTATGATCTAAGTTACGGATGCCCCATATTTGTGAGGGAAGGAATTCTTGTTTTTATATAGGAAACTAGCCAATTAATTAAATAGATGCTGCATGTGTATTGTTAGTCAAAGGTCGAGGCACCTATGTGAGAGGGGAGCCTTCTCAGGGAGATGGCTTTTAATTATTTTTCATTCCTGTTATTTTGCCAAACAGCATGCATGCAAATAATGAATAGAAAAGAAACGATCTTTTAAAAAGGTTTAAAATACTCTATTTTTGGTACAATGAGAGCTGTTTTCATTTAAGGAAGGTTGTGAAGGAAAAAAAACAAAACATTTTTGTTGCTGTGTTTTTCTCATTCTTCTATGAGGATGTTATTAATCTGAGGACTGCTTCCAATGCAGAATATTTATAAGAAAGTTTGCAATTATCATTTGTGACTCACAGTGTGTTCAGACTCTGGCATGAGGCGCATTCAAGCGTGCCAAGCTGGACTGTGTGTATCCAGCCATAAAAGCATTTGTTTACTCTGAAATGAACAGTCTTGAGTGATTGTTTAATCAAGTCACTTTTTAATTTGAAAAATCAGACCACTTAGAAAAAAAATGGCCTCATGACTCAGAGGCTGTCTAAATCACGATTCTGTGTGATGTAATTGCTTACATAATGGTGGAAAAGGATCCTAGAAATCCCCAAACCAAAGCGTCTTTAAAACTAGCTTGTGAACACATGCAGAAGGCTACTAATGCTGATGACAGATTAAAGGTGCTCCATGTATTTATATTTACAACATTAAGAAGTCAAATATGGCTAATAATAGATTTGGATGAAAAATAACACATGTATATTACATTGCATTTATGCATTCAGCACATGCTTTTATCTAAAGTAACTTTCAATGACATCGGAAATTTAACAAGAACAATTTATAATACAAAATAATATCAGGACAATGTCAGAGGGTGCAGATCACAAGTAGGTTAAATGCTGTTCACGAGGTAGTGTAGCAGGAACAAAAGCAAAAGGGGGGTGGGGGTGGTAGTTAATAGTTTGTTTTAAGCTTCGTAAGTGTAGAAAGTAGCATTCTGGTAGCATGTGGTAGGTCATCCCACAAAGAGTTACCATTGACAAGGAGAGTCTGGAGGCCTCAGCTGGTGGGTTGAGGTTTCTTAGCGGAACAGAGGATATCACCCCTTTTTCAACACTACATCACTGTAGTCACTATGGTGATTCATGTTGAGCCAAATGACAGAAAAGAAGAAAAAGGAGAAGGGGGAGGTAGAAGAAGCTGATGCAGATGAATAAATTCAATGGAAACAGAGCTACATATGTGATAGGTCAAAGTTTGTGAACTGTGCATCTGTCCACCACCCTCTCAAACAAAGAAAGCATGTTCAACAGCAAAATAGAAATGTATGAAATAACAAGCTAGAAAGTACAGAACAAAGGGTGGTAAACATCTATATATATATATATATATATATATATATATATATACATATATATATATAATACAGAAGAAATATTATTACTTCTTTGTACAACTAATTATCTCTAAACTTGCCAAAAAAACATGCTTGCTTGCAGACATTTGTGCAGAGATAGGCTCATTTGGAATTTGATACCTGCAATACCTAGCAAAGAAAGATGTGGCAACAAGATTGGGAATGTTGCGGAGTGCTCAAAAACATTTGGAACATTCCACAAGTGAACAGGTTATTAGAAAAAGAGATGGATGTCATGAAAAAAAGAGGAGTATCCCTAAGCCTCTCTCGCTAACAAGCAAGGAAGGGCTGATATTTACCACCCTACAGACAAATACTCCAACAGTCGAAGAAGATTGTTTCTCAACGTACAGTTGGAAGGAATCAAGGGATCTTGTTATCTAAAGCTCATAATAAACATAAAAATGTACGGAAAAAATCGAGACATTTCTACACATTAGTGATAAAGCTTTGAATACTGTTGCCATTCATTAATTCACTCTTTCCATCTTTCCATCCCTCATGTGGCTCTGCATTAAAAAAACATGCGGCCTCATTAACACTTTGGAAAACCCATTGTCATTTGATACAGTTTGACATCTAAGTGCAAATTAAAACTCTAGGACGCAAAGCAAAATATCAAATATCAATAAAACCCAGGAATGCCACATGTTGTTATGCCCTCATCCAAGTTTGACTGATGCAAAGTGTGGCCTGATGAGTCGGCATTTCAGATTGTTTTGGGAAATCAGGGATGTTTTTTACAGGCTTCACGGTGATGTGGGGGTGAGCACCGTCGCGTCACAGCAAGAAGAAGGTTTGAATTCCTGCTGGGAGCCTTTCTCTGTGGAGTTTCCATGTTGCGGTCAAGACCTTTGTCTAACTGAAAATGTCTGGCTCATGCTGAAGGGTAAAATACAACACAAACCCCAGACTGTTGAAAGTTGTACTTCAAGCAAGAATGAAAAGGAGCTTCAACAGTTAGTTTCCTCAGTTCAGATATTGTTCCTGAGAGTTGTTAAAAGGAAATATGATGCACATTGGTAATTAAAAAAAAAAAGTGTGTTGGGTTTCAAATTCAAGGAGTGGATATTTGAAAAAATATTCTCACAAAGAAAAGGTTGCTCAATTGAAAATGAAATATCGCCTTTTTGTATTTGTATTAATCATAGATATGTTACAAACATTGCCGGATGAAACTCTGCTCCGTCATTTAAGAATCAACTGACAAATGCACAAAGATGACCCAGTTCCTCATCATTTATTTCAAGCATGGGTCTGTAAGCATTTAGCGCGAACACAAGCCGATCCGCAGAGGAAAAAAAAAGGTACAGCAGAACATTTGTGTGTTCACGACATCAAAGTAACTGAAATGATTACACATTTATGCTGCAGCTCTGTGGCACAAAAAATCTCCCAAGTAGCAAGCCTTTTTTTGGATTCTGTCTTGATAACCAGCTATCAGTGTCAGTCTTCTCCATGCAAAGCATCTGATCCACGTAGAAGTCTTTATCACAATGAAAAATCTCTCTTTAGATCTTTCTACTTCACAAATTTCTGACCTTGGATTGTTGTTTCTGTATCATTTTCATCCTTTGAAAACTATTTAATAGTCTGGTTCATATAATGGTGAAGGATCAGTCTTACCAAATTTTAGAGCATTAAAACTAATAGCTACTTTGATCTACCGAGGAGGGGGTAAAAAAAAAGAACCCAAACAGAAAGCTATATTCATTAGTCCTTAGAGCCCAGTGTAATTGCCTTATAGATACATTAGGGGCAGCATCTTAGTTGCTAGCGATGAAGTCAGGAGCAGCACGAGGTATAATTGAATAGCTGAAATAGAGTTATTATGTCTGTGTCTCCAAAATGGCGTAATCTTCAACAACACATCAATTCCGATGATGTCAGGTCAGACTGAAGCTAGAGCAAATATAAATGTGTCCTAATCCATATATCTTGAAGGCCAAAGCCCCACAGTATACTTGTGTTTGAGGTACAAACATGCCTTCTACAGAAAAGGTGAGCAATTGCTTGAATGCTGGAAAAAAAAAATCTGAGCGTATGATTCATGTTTGCTGTATATTCTACTTCAAACCATCCAAATCTTGACTGTGTTATATTGCACAGAGGAAAAGAAAGGAACAGAATTTATAAAGAATGTTAAACAAGAAGTTAGGGATTCATAGCATGCAAAGCCCTGATACAGACTGCATTGAAGAGCTCAAGCTGGACACTCCACAGGCAACAGAACATGTGAGTCAGCCTCAATCATTACAGTTAGGACTACAGATGCCGTCGCAATACAGTTCAGATGAAAATAGATTGATTTGGAAAAGCTAAAGTACTTACCCAGTCAAAGTCTAAAAATCCAAATCACAAAGGCAGTAAGCATAATTTAATTTTTACTGTGATACAAACAGAACATCAGGTGAAAAAAAAAATGTGTAAAAAAGGCAATTTGAAAACTTATTTTGCTCAGTCTAACCCTTAAATCCCATTTTTTTCATTTTGCACAGCTGGGTCAAGGGTTACTGTTTTTTACTTCATTATATTGTAAATGAGCGATTGGAAATGCTTTGGCACATGCTGCTTCATTATTTGTAAAAAAAAAGTAACTGAATTAAGCAAGAAAACTCTTGTAGTATCTGCACAACTTGCTCCACTTTTAAACTGGAAGTACTTCATATGTTTAAACTTTTACCCAAAGGTTATAAGTGTTTTACTGACTTTCTCAAAATGAAATAATCAATTGCCATGACCCAGGCCTATTAGATGTACCAAAATAGGATTTTCTGTAATGAGAGAAATAGACAAAAGAAAACTGTATTCTCCTTCTACTGAGATTATAAACAACACAACAACTTTGGCCTAAGACATTCATTCCGAAATGTGTGCAAGTAACAACTTAAACAGGTCAAAAATATGAAATAATGCCCCTTCTTGTGCTACTGACACATTCACTCTATATCCAAGTGATGAGGGAAGAGAGAGGTTCTTCTCAGTGAAAGCAACACATGAAGAGAGGAAATGGAAGAGTTAAAGGAGGCGAAGTTGTAGCATGCGGTGCTATTGTGCATCACATTAATATGTCCCTAATTTCTCTTTCTTTCAGCGTGGGTGGGCACTAAACTGCATTTTCCAAGTAAGCCGTATGTGGTTGTTAGTCTTCAGGGAAAGGAAAGCATTAATAGAACCCCTGACCTGCATGGATTTCTGTCTATTAATGAAATATATTGTACAAACAGTAGGGGATGCACTCAGAGAGAAGTGCACCCTTCAGTATAAAGAGAACCCTTTGGCCAGAACTAAATGTTCTCTTTTTTCCATTTAGAGAAAAGTCATCCACCAGGAGTAATTCCGCAATAATGGCAATAAAATGCATGAAATGCATTATTTATTTTCTGAGATATTGCAGATGCTTGGGTATGTCACTTTTCTGCCGCTGAACGAGCGGAAGTAAAAGCATGTATATGGGCTTGTATTTATGTGCTAACTGTGAGATAAATAACAGCTAAAATAATTAATTCATGGGATGTGTGCATACGGCTGTAAGCATTTACGGGAAAAAGCCCAGCTGCATCGGCTTGTTAGTACAGGTAAACGATTCATTGTAATGATACACAATAATGTAGACAGAGCTTTTGTTTTGATTACTTAAAAAGTTTTGAGGAGGAAGGGAAAAGAGACAGATGCTAAGGATTAGAGAAATTTAACCTAAATCAGTCTAAATCACATTTGAAAGGAACAGCATTTGAACATGCAAAAAAAGATCTGTTCACTAGATGGGATTTCTGCCCTGGCAACACTATCTACACACAATTGCTGAACACTGTATACAATCAGCCATAACATTTAGTAGCCTGAGTTGTCTTTTTTCAGTCCAGTGACCTGTTCCCAGCAAAACTTGCATCCTGGCTTTCACAGGGGTGTTGCTTTGACTCTTGCCACCTATCTCTATCATACCTTTAACAACCCTCCTCAAGCAGTATTGTTAAAGAACAATTGTCAACTGATTCCAACTCTTTTTATAACTTTTTGGTTGGCATTTTTGTAACCCATGGTTCTCCCTGCCTCTTGCGAAACGGAATCTGAGAAAGCCTCTAACTCATGAATGGGATAAGCAGACAAAGAAGAATAGATCTCTGTATAACAACAATGTTTTATTTCACTTTTTGCCCACATATCTTTATCTGACTGCTCATTTTAGTGAAAAAAAGACTAAATCGATCATACCACCAAATAATTATTGTCTTTGTTGTCCAATGATTTGCGACCATTGCTTTTAATCTGTGTGGATGGAGATTTGTCCACCATTGTCACCATGACAATAAGGTGTCTGAGACTTCTCATCAGTTCTTTCAACATATTACATTACATCAGATAAAACACCATAATACTATCCTCAGTGCTTATTTTTGTGCCCGACACCCCACCTCCATTAGATTACTCCGCCGATTTAATGCAGGCTGGAGGCCACACCAGTGAAATAGGAGGGTCACCTTGACTGATGTTGAGACAGAAATAAATAAATAAAAAATGTACTCCATGCAGTGTAAGATAATGGACTGCCACTGAGCTAATTTCATCCTTTAAAAAAGCAGTGTTATGGAACAGCATGATACTCTATTCTGTTGTTTAGTTTAATATCAGGGTACGTGGATATTACATGACATGTTACTTTTCATTTTGCATATTTATTATGGAATGCTTACTTCTCGGTGCCACTCTCCATGCTTTTAGAAACTAAATACACAGGGGTGAGTGTTCGCTGTCAATACAGACATTTGACTTTCAACACAGATATGTGACGGACAAACTCACTGACAAGTTTGCTCATGCCCTTTAAATGATTCTACGACAGTAGAAAAATCCTATACATGAGTAATTCCTTAAGAGAAAGAGCCCAAACTCTTCAAACCCACAGTATATTTGGGGTAGGGTGATGCCCTTGTTTCACTGGCAGTGACTCTGGATGACAAAGATTTAAGATGACACAATAAATATATTTTATTTCTTCTTAATGCCTAGAGCCCCGAACGAAGTTGCAGAAAGACAAAAAATGACATTTACTCTTTCTAGATGTTGATCAATCCCAATGACGTACTGGAATAGCCCATTTTACTATTCAGAGCTAGAGCCAGCCAGTCTGAACAGGGCCCAGACGGGCCCAGGGAACTTTTAAAGCACATCAGGAATTATTAGGCAACAACATTAGCGACCAATCTCGGACTGTGACTCAAGTCCAGACTGATACAAGATTATTTGCAGCCATGGAATGACATGGAATGAGTGTAATGCAACAAAAACAGACTGCAAGCACCATATCCCGAGCAATTTCTCAATACACATCTAATGCTTGCATCAGTTTTGAATTACATTTTTGTGTTTGCGAAACCCTGTTGGTAAAAAACTTAATTAATCTATCAATTTCCAGTAGGATGGCTGGTGTTTGTCCATCCAGGTGACGATGGAACAGCTTTGACTTATTTATGAGAAAAAAAACCCCAAAAGCCTGATGATGATAAAAACACTAACTAATAACACTTAAGAGAAACCAAAAACTGTAGTACGAAAAACCTGTACATGGATGGGGGGTCAGGGTGAACAAGAAGCCGAAACAAAAGAGGGAAGTCGATGGTTAAGGCAACAGATGAAAGACTAGTAGCTGATAGATTGACGGCTGAAGATGGACAGGCAACGGATGGACAAATATCTGACAAAGTGATTGAAACTGGAGAGCTTAAATACAGAGGAGGGTGATTAGGGAGTGAAGGCTGTTGTGGGAATGGAGATGACAGTCAGAAAACAAAAGCACTCAGGACAGTACGGGTGAAGATGGCAAGGAGCAAGAACAAATAAACCAGGAAAAGAAAAACAAACTCTGATCCAAAGACGGATCCACTGAGTAGACTAGAAAACACAGAAAGCACTAAAGAAACAGAAAAATAATCCATTAATCAAAGACCAGAGGAAAAAAACATTGGAATCAAACAGAGGACAAACCAAAGTCCACAAAATCCATAACCCGTGACACAAAGGTCTTTGGGTAAGACAGACGCTGCTATTTAGATCAATAGGGATCTTCACATTCCTTGGATAACATTTTTGAACTGAAAAACTGTTCCTAAAGTAACAATTCAAACTGAAATAACTGGATCTATGGATAGTATGTGAGTTCTGTGCCAGTACTGAAAGAGGGAGAATCTGTCAACTTCTTTGTACATAACGGGTACTGAGCCAATACATGGTCATCTATACATATTATGATAATTATCGAGTTAGCATTAGTCAGAAATAAACCTAAAGAATGAGGACTTTGTCATCTATTTTAAACCCTACATTTTGTCAGGCTGAACTGTGTTTAGTGTTACATTTATATAGTGTGAAAGGAAATTTATTTTATCCAAGCTCAATTGACAAAGCTCAATTTAAAACCTCAACTATGCCTCAACAAGTGTGCATGTGCTCTCAGTTGAATGCCTTGAACTGATTGTATATGTGGTGGAGATAAAAGGTAAGTACAGATCATTTATGTTCTTTTTGACACAGGTGGTTATGGACTCTTGTTTCTTGACTTTGAACACTATTACTCTCAAAACAGGAAATTCTTGAATTTCTTTGATGCATCGGTTCATGCTAAAGTCATGAAGAAAAAAAATCATATCTATTAAGCTCTTGACAGGTTTTCGTTTTCTGTTAGAAAACATCAACTGGACAGATATCAAACAAAATATGCTGAATAGCGAAATTCAATCAAAGCAATTACAGAAATACTAGCCACAACAGAGTAATGGTAAAACCTAGAATTTTTTAAAATGAAAAGCAAAAACACGTGTCATTAGGTTTTTTGTCAACATTCCCTCCTGGAAATTTGTGTACTGCTGCATCTCATAAAAACACCAAATGTTTCACTCTCCAGCTAAACTGATAAACATTTTTTTCTCCAAATATGATTCAGTAAGCTTCTGACCTAAAAGCTAAAGTGGAGGTTTTAACAGCAGTTCACATACTAAATGGTGATGTCACTTTGACCATGCCCACCATTTTCATCGGTTTACGGTCAAAGTGAGGAAATCAGAGGTGCATGGCTGCATTTCAATCAGTAAAGGTCCAGCGTCTGGTTCAATCTCATCAGTTTCCAGCGACACCAAATGCAACGGAGCTATACTTATTTTCAACTGTGATGTGACAATAGCCGCATCTGCTTTGATTAGGGTTAAGTAAAGATCTCATGATAACAGATACTTCAACATATATTATTTCTGTTTAGATTATAGTATTGTTATTGCATTAATTGAGGTCCTGTATGAATTTTTAAAAAACTACTTTGATTTAGTGTTTTCCATATTTTCCCAAAACATGATAATTTCCACCAGACCTGCTTTGACAGACTAGATTTCTTCATTTGACACTTCAAAGAAGCCCTTAATACATGTGAACTAGAGAGTGAGAATTTTCATTAAAAATATCAGACACTGTCAATACTATGCTGTTTATCTAAAATAAAAAAAGCTAATGAGCAATTTTTAACTTGTAAATGTCAAGAGCTATGAAGTTGAAACGAATGTAAACACCTCCACCTACCTTAGTTCAACATGACTTGTGTGCTGCAGTTTAATGTCTCAGACTAGTATCACTGCATTTTAAATTTATCATAAAATCATTTGTAGACTTGAGATGCAGGTTTGTGTCTATGTGGTGTTTCCTCCAACATACCTAGCAACATACTTGCAGGATTAAGATTGTTGTACATTATATATGAAGACCATATATCTATACAGTATATATATAGTATAGCACAAATACGTTTGAATCGTCTTTTTTTCTCTCGTAATTCTGATGCTATCATTCACACACACTACATCATTTGTTATTTGACTAAATTGCCGTTAATTCGAAGGGGGAAAAAAATACACTTTTATCATACATTTAAAGCTGCTAATTGGGTGCAAATTAATTTTTTTTTTCGAATTAAAGTATCACAGAAAACGGACATTAACCTTTAACTGAGCAATTATATTCATTCTAGGTGTTATTTAACATGCAAATTCAATGGGGTTAATGAATGTGACGTCGAATAATATTTCCTCAATCAGTTATTATGTGATTATTAGGTGTAAGGCGCAGACCATGCAGCTGTGTCTTTTTTAATTTCTTCTGTCCATAATCAAACATTTTCTTGTTTTAAACATTTGTGTCCATAGCATAAAGTTTAAGAAATCACTCCTTTGCGTATATCGAAAGACGTTTGTTACAAAACCCCGATTCATTCTCTCAAAGTA
Organism: Menidia beryllina; assembly: GCA_013363375.1. Classification (NCBI taxonomy): domain Eukaryota; kingdom Metazoa; phylum Chordata; class Actinopteri; order Atheriniformes; family Atherinopsidae; genus Menidia; species Menidia beryllina. Next base: position 2,756,643 of record JABUIW010000020.1, read on the forward strand.
GGTTCCTTTTCCACCAGGCTGTGACCAACAGTTCATTGCTAAGTGTCAAGAGAAATGTCAGTATGCCGACAGGTTGTTATCATCAGTGCCCTTATCTTCACTTTGCAGGTGGACCAACACAATGAAAACTGCCCACACATCCCAGCAGCCATGATTTTATGGCCTATTCCTGTAGCCATGTGATCAAGTGATCAACATAAGGCACATAAATACCTTTTTTTGCATATCCTAATGTAAATGTGAACCTCTTAAATGTGGCTTTTTAAAAATGTATTATGACATGAATCAAAATACTGAATGCAACAATTTGAGATTTTTATCTCTGTTTTAACACAGTTCTCAAAAAAGTTTCCAGTCAAAAGGCAGGAAAGGGCCTTTAAATAAATACTGGCTTAGGAATTTGTGGCAGCTCAATCTTTCATGTTTATTTTTCCTTTCCTTTCTATTTTTCTGTGTTTTGTTTCCGTTCTATCTTCTTGTTTGTATCCTCGAGTCAGTGGTTTTAAATCTTGATTTCCAATGTTTTTTTAGTTTTTTTTTTTACCTATCATTGATTTATCCCCTCTTTTCTTTGTCAAACTTAATTTATTCCTACAGTCATTCAAGTGCTTAGACCTTGTCATCACTCCTAGTAGCCTCAGCCTCAGTTGCCAGCTCCACTTTCACACCTGTCTCTACGTCAAGTGCAGCTGCAACCACTTCCTCATTAGTTCTCCTCAATGTACAGCATATACTCTTGGGCTAAGGTCTATTTTAGTCAGATCCTTGCTATTCTAATCTTCTAGATAATGTTCCATAGTCTGTTTGTTGCTCGTTTGTTTTCACACTCTGGTTTGCTTTGTGTTTGTTTTCGCAGTTTCTGCATTTCTGTCTCTTTTACACTTTAGGTGACATTATTTAAAAAAACAAAACAAATAAAATCTCCTCTTATTCTCTTCATCCACTGCGACAGATAGTGGAGCAGAGTTTGTTTTAGTGGTAAAGTCTCAGTTGTAGAGCGCATGACTTCATGATCACTATCATTGTGACTGTGTGTCAACAAGACCTTTATGAACATTTGTCGAAAACAGTCTGTACCCCTCAACTTTGGCTAACCCCACTGTCCTACACATGCAATTTAGGGTGTTTTTGAACTGACTGAAAATAAAAGAAAATGTAGAAATCCTTGAGGCACAGTGATTAGGGTACAGCTGGAATAATTTATGTACAGCTTTTGGGGACTTCCCTACACTTTATTCTGAGTGTGTTCTCAGACTTTGGTGAGTCTATGTCATAATACAGTACATCATGAGATCTTCTTGCTGTGGCGCATGAAGATATGGCAGTGAGAGACTTTTGACTTAAATGGTATTGATTCATTATTGTATGTTAACCTGTAATCCTGGTTAGTTGAATTTGCAGTGGTACAGGTTAAAAATGTAACACATGCGTGGTGTTATCAGCATTGAATTTCACAACTCTGTCTGTATTGGTAAAAAATAGAATCTGTATGCTAATGCATAACAATTACAACGTTAAAGGGCCGATAATCAGCAGGTATTAGGGTGTTAATCCTCATTATCTGTGTGAAATATGATTACAAAATAACCACAGAATCATAGATTATTGAAATGCCATTACTTTGCTGGTGTTTGGTCATAACCTTTGAGCTGTGAAACAGTCGATCATTATTTTACCCAGTGGCAATGCAGAGCTCATGCATAATATCTAAACAGTATCTAACCTTGTTACATAAGATGATGACCAGTTTATTGACCAATTCATGCAGTAATCATCAAGTACTAAATAACCAAAATGGCCCAAAAGTAGTAAATTTGTAAGAGAATAAACTAACATTCCAGTTTTCTTATTTTTGTATGTTACGATAAAATATATCAATATATGAAAGAATGATATTTAAAATATATGAAAGAAATGATCATTTTTGTCAAGTACAAGCATGGAAACATTTTTAAAAAGTTGTAACAAGTCAGCAAAGGGCTAAGAGACTCCACTTACATTAAAAGCACCCAAATCAAAGCATCATCATTTGTAGAATAGATCAAGCAATGTTTCTACATTAAAATTTAATTCAAACCTAATACAGGAAATGATGGGACCCTTTTTTCTTCTAAAGGTTTGTTTAATCTTCACGCACATGCCAAATAAAATGTCTTTGATCCTTCTCTCCCCTTTAATCAGTGTACATGCTCTCATGCCCCCACACCCCTCCCTCTCTTTTCTATCTCACATTCAGACTTGTTCCTCTGCAACCCGTCTGTCTCCTTGTGCTGGTTTCATTTCTGTTGACAAAGCATTACAGAGCCCCCATGTCTTGTCTTGCCTAATTGGTCCACGTAGACTAATTTAGCATCTAATTACCAAGCTAGTTTCCATGCTGCTGAATTTTCAGGGTCGTGTTTTGCCTTTAGATAACTTAGTTCTCTCTCAAGGCTGTGTACTTGCTCAGATTTCACTGAACCACATAGATAATAGTCTTTTTTTAATTAATTAAATAAAATAGATAATGCAGGATTGGCTGTGTTGCAAATTGTGTGAGTGTTGAACTTTAATTTCCAAGTTATGGAGTTTAAAGGGTTGCAGGAGTGTTACAAAACCCTTCAAAACATCTGTGATTGTGTCAGAGGTTATATGTGAGTACAGTTATGTAATTGTAGCCATCAAGTGAGCACACAACGTCAATGACCAAGACTTGACATGCTTTTACAACTGTGTGTCTAAAAATGACATTAGTAACATTAATTATATATCTGAATATATTTGACCTGTCCATGACAAGTACTGATACAAATCAAGTAAACGTTAGTCAATAACAAACACATCTTTATTATCAATATTGTGATAAAATCAGCTGCACATGACTTCATGTAACAAGTACAGGGGCGTATTGGAAGTTTTGAGCACTTTAATGAATAAGGTACAGAAAAAAGGGGCAGACTATTAAATTACCATAATATTACCATAAAGAATGTGGAGGTATGTCATGTTGTGTTGCATGTTGTGACTGTCATCTTGTGAGGTTTCAACCTCCATTACCGGTGCTTGCTACCATGGTTACCTGGTTCTCTTTTGTGTAGCTAAAAATGGTCAAATCACATGAAGGAAAGAGATGAAATGGCAATGGAGAAAAAAAAGAACTATTCTGAGGGAAAGTGAAACACAATGCCAAGAAACAATATTTGAGGCAAGATAAAAATATAGCAACATAGATCTATAGGTTGGAAAGATCCCTGACCCTGAACTACATCCTTTTTCAGATTCTGGTATACTGTAAACCATTTGTTTGGACTGGGAGGAAGTTGGATATTTTTTCCTGGGTTCAAAGTTATATACCCCCCGAGACTGACAGATTTGATACAGTTGTGTAAGGTATTCATTTAAGGCTCTGTTGGGAGGAATTCCATCCATTTTTAATCTGATTGCTAAACGTTAGTGATTATAAACTTTATAAAATAAGCCATGTGCTATTTTTCTCTTAATTCTTTAAATTAAAATGGTATGTTGCTTAAAACCAACAAGCACAAAGGCTTAATCCAAGCGTTTGAGGGTAATTTCTTATGGTAGAGGGGAAAAAAGCCTAGACTTAAAGAGGGCTTTGGATGTGTTCTGTTAATACCTGCAGAACTTCTGAATTTCAGAGACAGAATAGACAGATAGAGACAGATAGAATAGATATATTGAATCCATAAAAAGTTTTAAAAGCACATTATTACCAATTTTATTGATTACATTTTTATTTGGGTTTGAAAAGTATTGCTATTCCTGTTAATTCTACAACAGCTGCTTGCACCCCAGTTGATTGTAAAGTCTATCCTTCCTGAGTCTAAAGAATTGTTATGGTCATACGTTACTCCATACTCAAGCTAAAACACAGAAAACATGTCTTGTACAAACCTGAGACGGACCGCTATAACACACTAAAAAGACAAAAACTTATTTTTGCTACTCGTTATCCATTTCTCCTATCAACATGTTTTTTTTGTCCCTTCAGTTATGCTTATGAGTAACGAGTATACACATAAATCAGAAATATAGAAAACTAAAGGGCCAGACCTATTTTTGCTTGCCAGACTTTTGCAATGAAATGAAAAACTAAACAAACAAAGTCTACTGGTGCACAGATAAATGTATGACTCAACTTGGAGGAGATTATGTCATGGTGCCAAAGCTGGGAAATTGGGCACATACAGTTTCCTGATGTTATTGTGCTTGTGCTTTATGAAAAAAAATATTCTCAAAACATCCTCAGAAGAACAGCGTGTCCTTTTTCATAAAAGACTGATGATGGTTGCTTTTTAGAAAAAACGACATGTAGCCAGTGAAATAGCTGCACTATGCACACGAAGTAAATACTAGTTCTTGCAGGTACAGAAGGAGATATTTTTAAAAAAGCTCAATACAAGAAGATCAGAAGCATAACTGTGAAAGCTCATTTCAAATGGACCAAGGGGAAACATGTAGAATTAATCCGAAATGTATGTTTTTTCTTCTGATATCTGATTTGTGACAATGTTTTAGACCTGAACAGTTTTGAAAATGACCAGCATTATATTTCAATAGAGTATTTCACAGGTCATGTTACGTCAAATTTACATAATAGAAAATAGAGTGGATTGATCGAGGATGGCAGAAATTTTATGACATTTTAAATAGTCCTTGATTTACTGAACGTCGACTAAACCAGTCGGAACAAGTTTTATTTTTCCACACTGAAGCTAAATGGTTGGCTTGGAAATTAGACAAGACCACACTATTGTTAGACAAATCGGACTAGATCAGATGTGGTTTTGATATTTTCCCGCATCAATTCCAAAGTATTTCTCAACTGGCAAGACAACGTCTTTGTCCACCGGGAAGTACATCACGAAATGCCCACTCACAGCAGAGCTAAGCACATTCAGATGACATTTAACGCTCACAGATTTTGGTGTTGCTACACAATACAACACTGAGACGTTTTTAACCATGACAACCATGTATAGGCTTGTTCAGAACATGGTATTTGTGGTCCCAAATGCATTTGTGGTCCCAAATTTTGTGTGTACGAAATTTCAAACCCTATTCCAGCAACAAACAAGGTAAGTACTTGTTTTGTGAAGAAATAGATGTGTAATTACGTTGTTACCAGATTGCTCTTTTTCTTTCAGGACAAAGAACATTCCAGTTTTTCTGTCACAGAATGCCACACTTGGAACATACTCCAGAAACCAGAAGGATGGCATCATGTAAACCTGTGGATTTCTGAAACCACAGCGGCTTTTCAGGATCACCCTGGTCACCCTACTGCATTTTCATGGAGTGATAATTTCATCATACTGGAGGCTGTAAGGAAAAAGACGCATGGGTTTTTGAACTTTCGGGGAGAAAGTCACATCCATTGGCTTTTAAGTTAATTGTATGCGGCAGTCATTTTTTCTTACCTATTACTACCTAAATGGTCATCTCCACATAATGACGGTGCACTGGTTGTGCTCTTTTGTCTAGAGACTTATGACTTTGATAATGGCAAATACATTTGTTCCATTATGATTTCGGTCTTGACTCTAAGCATGCAACCTTGTATTAATTGCCATGGCTACTGTGCAGCAAATATGTTTCAGTCATTTCTGTTTCTGAGCTCATCAGTCACTGAATATAGATATTGACTACAAATTATTTAAAACCAGAGGGCGGCTGACAGTCTTTCCTGATCACGGAAAATAACATTTGCAGTGTATATCAGATCTATGTGTGTGCTACGGCAGTCAGTCAAATAATAATTTTTACTCCCTTATTCCTCGCTGACACAAACAATCAATATCGGCTATAAATTGAAAATGAACATTTGTAACAAGTTGACACAAGATGCAACATACTTGGAAGAGTGGGCCCTTTGTGTGGGTGCGCTGCTTCACATTATCAGAGGCCAAAAGGGGACTTTGGGAGTTGAAATAAATCAACTGAATAGCAGGACCCTTCAAACAGTGTGAGGTTAGAAAACACTGTCAAACAGAAGCTGCATAGCTGGATTAGTTGTTAGCAGAAAGTGTCCAGTAACACATCTCCAAGCTGTTTGTCTGTGTAGGCACAATTTGTCAGCATGTGAAAGCAAACAGAGCACATGCTACCGTATGATGGAGAGACAGAGAGCAGAGTTCAAATCCATACGTGTCCACTTCTGATCAAACAAGGATTCAACTGTCGAAGTGTGACATGTGTGGGGTGCCAGATTAGGTAAACAGAGGGGGCTTGGATTGCGTGCGTTAATATTAACATTACATTCAAAATTTTGTCACAACAAAACCATTGGAAAGATTAGTCTGCTTGTAATGGAGTTGGATCCAAAACCAACTATGGGTCATATCTCTGGGAACTATCAGCCATAAACTCGCGTTGGCTCAGTCTACTTAGGAGAGGTGCATCTCGATGATTTTGGTTGGCTGCCCTGGTCTTGTAGGCTATGAAGGAACAATTAGATGTATGCAAACTGCGCAATATGCCTTACGTTGTCAATGTGAGGAGAGAGAGAAAGATAAAGATTATGTGGTTTTCAAATGTGGCTCATTTCTTTAATATCTTCACAAACAGAAACATCATCTGAAGAAAAGCTCCTCGCACACTTCATGTAACACACACATCATTTTGGGTTTTGGTTTCGAAACTTGGACTATTATTTGGATTTGATCTCTGGACTATATCCATCTTTATTCAGATCTTCCAGGACATTTAGTCTTACCTGTACCTTTTTCATCACCTGTGGCTGAAGTCGGTATCCAGGCTCTTCAACCCTTGTGCCTATGTTTCTTTTCATTTGATTTCAATGAAATCAAAAGATTACTGCCTGCTTGAAAAAAGTGACAGTAAGTTACATTGACGGTGACCGGAAGTATTTGTGTCAGCGAGCATGAGGGGCAGACAACACGACGGGAACTCTCAGTTTAAATAGACCGCCCAGATTGGAGGGGTGCATTTGATAAGTGGCACACAGAGTGTGAGGCTGATGGTGTGGGAGGCAGTAGAGCAACTCAAGTTGTCTGCTTGAACTTGCCCACAGGCATTACACCATTTATCATATATTGTGTATTTGTAGTTGGCATCTGTTTAAGAGTCGTCTTTAATCCCACGTTTGTCTCACTTGCTTTTGTCTTGTCGTTGGATCTCTACGTTCCCACCTGTTCCCTGTACTCATTACTCACCTGTATCCACTCATGTAATCACCCCTCCCAGTTTGTATGCTCCTTGGTTCTCACTGTTTTTTGTCAGATCCTTGTCATGCTCTGCATGATAATTCGCTTGTTTTTTGTATCCCCAGATCTCTCGCTTTTGCAGCATTTTTAGATTATTTAAATTGAGACTGTGTCTGGCCTCCTACATGCTCAGTCCAGAATTTGGGGCCACATTTTGTGAATGCTTTTCACAAAAAGCCAAGAGGCACAGCTTGAGAGATGTTCTTTGTAGAAAACTCTGCACTCTTTTGTGTCCAAACACACCCCTTTGTCATTGCAGACACAAAGTCCCCCTTCACCTTTTTGCCCCAAAATGCTCTCGGGTGATTTATTTCTAAAGTTGTCTTTCTGATTTTTGTCTTGAGGACATAAAGAGGTTTCTTCAAGTGATTTATCTATGAGAGCCATGTTTATGAACAATTCATTGCACAGCGGAATGGAGCACCAGCAAGCTAGACTCTTCTGAATCTCCCTCACAGTAACACGAAGACTCAGATTGTCTTTTTCCAGTGAACAGATTTTTTCTTGAACTCTCGGACCTACGCTTGCTCTCACCGTGTCTGCTAACTGTTAATTCTTCATTAAAGGTGTAAAGCTCAGGGATTTCGTCTCTTTAAAAAATATATATTCTTAGCCATCTGCTGCTCTGTGGGCATAATCTATTCTAGTTTGAGTCAGGCATTTGCTTAGAGCCAAAGTAATTTGAGCATTGCAAATGTATCCTTTCTATATTGTTTCAATTTTCAGATGTGTGTATGTATGTATGTACAGTATGTATACACACCCTTTATATACACAAAACTTCCTAAATGTGCTTCTTGAATCAGAGAAGTAACATCTTCAAGATCCTAAAAGAAGTCCAGTTGCCTTTTCTCAAGGTCTAGGAGTTATTTCGTTATTGTCGATGCCTCATTAATGCTCTGATTGTTTTATCATCCTCATGTTGGTGTTTAGACCAACCAACCAAGAATAATGTGGTTAGTCTGAAATCAGAATGACCAGTTTTGGATTTAAAAAAAACTTTTTGAAGTTATTGAAGTTACTGTTAAAGGCATTCTACAAAGAAGCCATGGTTGACAGTGTAAGACAAAATAATAATAGACTGTTGATCTTTGTAGGAAAAAAGATGATCTGTATGGTTATTTTGGGAGGAGAATGACATGAACTGTAAATGATTATCGTTCAAATTTGACCAGAATCTGAACAAAAAACAAAGCTTAAACATACATAAAAACAGCTCAACAAATGTATTTATCTTTCTTCTTTAACAAACAGTACTGTGGACAGGCTAAGAGGAAGAATCTGTTATAAATTATTTACCTGTGAAGCCATATCTACATTTATTCATAGCATTGATTAGAGTGGCTTTCCATTTAATTTGGCTTCAATGTGGAGTGTAGAAAGTCATTTACCTCTTAAATGTTAATGCACCTGGTAGTCAGATTCAATCAAACTTAATGACCGCAAAATCTCTCTGGATGAACTTGAGAACAATGGTCATGGACAAATGCAGAGCTCCAAGTAAACCGTGAACACTTTGCTTCCTGTTTCTTCAGCCAGCAGCTGAGTCATTATTAGTTAATTGCTCTTAAAATACAATTAATTAATGAGAATATTAAATGCTTTCCCACAGGAGCGCTCAGTAAATGTGGTTGGACTTATCTTGCTTAGTCTTGTATACACTGATGAAAAGAAAAGAGAGGAAATAAATCTTTAGCTCATCTGAAAGACTTGAAATGGGACAGTTTAGGTTTTTTACTTGTGTTGTAAAGGTATTCAACTTTGAGACTGGACTGTGAAACATGAAGATTCAGAGGGTTTGTGACTTTACAATCTATTACAGTTCGTGTGCTTTTAGGAGCTCATGAAATATGATAACAGGTTATAGAAAAGCATTGGCAAGTGACTTCAAAAACCCTAAAAAGGACTGAAAGACTTCTTTTGTGCACAGCTGTTTTCAAAGTATTTTTAAAAAAAGTATTAAATTATATAGAATTCCTTGAGCAGATATTATATTTTGAATAAAAAAAACAAAACAAGCACAGCACAACCATTAATAAAGCAACCATTAATAAAGTGGATGGGCAGAAGGGAATGCTGTGTTGCATGTGCACTGCAACAAAGTGGAACAAAATTAATTTGGGCTCTTTCGTGCCACAGCTGCTGTATTTTAAGGTTTACCATTTTCTTATCTCTTGCCGTGCAAAAGATTATAAACTAGAATAAAGAGGCATGTAAATGGTGTAATTTTCATCACAGTAGGATCAACATTTGAATAAACCTTTTATTGGTTTCCACAAATGGCTCTTGAAACTGCTCGGTTCCAAGAAGCTTCACATTTTCTGAACAAGCTGTAGCAATATAAAAAACATTATGACAAGAATTCATGTTTGTTTGAAACTTTGAAGGACAAAAAAAGATGCTCTTCACCTTTCTGTAGACTGCGGTTTCTTTATTTTTGACAATTTGCCTCTCAGCAGAGTCAATGGTCTATGTTCACAAGCTGTCAACTCGCCCCTTACTGCTTCAGTTTCCCCCTGCCGTAAAATGAAATGCAGGTAGGGAATGCTTTCGTTGGTCAGATAAATGTGAGGACACTCACTGTGAGAATTTGTGCTTTTGTTTTTTTTGCAATACTTGTCCTGTTTGGTATTTTACCACACTTTGGCTGTAGATTCTGGGGAACATGTCTCATCTGAAATGCATTTATTCTGGCTTTTTTCAGCAGGCTCTAGCTTTGAGTTGCTACCTCCCATGCACACAGTAGGTTTCCAGTCTTACCAAAAACAGAGGAAACAGATGCTTAAAAAGTCCCCTTTCCTGATACAATAATATTCAGACTAGAATTTCCATTGCTTTGCATTTTTATTTTGTTAAATTCAACTATTGAAAATATCGATCTAGAGTATTCAGTAATAAGGAATGGTAAAAAACGACCTGACCTTTATTTTCCATACTTTGTCTTTTACCTTTTTTGTTTTTCTGACGCCCAGAAAAGTGTACACACACACACACACACACACACATAAACATTCGATACTCAAAAACACTTGTACACTAATGGTTAACTGAAAAATGGGAAACAGGTGTGATGGGCAGAGTAGGCACAGAGCAGAACAGAAGGGAAGTCTGAAGACATCTGGTGGGTGAAAACAGTGTGACCAGAGACATGGAGGGACAAAAGAAAAAAACATTGTTTAAAATAACCATTGTATTACAATTATGGAATTCGTTCAAATATGAAACAATTATAGCAACACACATGGTAACAATCCAATATATCTGGTCTAATACTATGGTAGTTAGAACCATACACACTGCAAACTACAAAACAATGCAGAATAGATGAAAATCAATCATGCCCAGAACTCTTTCACAACTCATCTTGTTTAATTGCTGTTTTGAAATAATCAAAATTGTAAATAATATAAATGAAAGGTAAATTTCAGTGGTAAAGACAGACTTCAACATTAAGTCTCACTTTTTGAGATATTTTAATCGTATGACTCAATGTTTTTCATTTTCTCGTCTCTATTAATCCTTTCTTATTTTTATCCCTCTGTAATGATTTTCTACTTAGCAAATCTTTAACATTTTGAAACATTAATACATGGAGTGAATACGATGGACTCCAGTAAAGCTCTCGTTTAAACCCTGATTTAACACTATTGTTCAAATATTTGCTTGCATGCATGCCAAGTTTCAAAGTTTTCGAAGACCTCCATTCAAATCTAACAAGCACTGGGAAGAAGAATACTTTTAATTAGTGCTGCTTTTTGTATTTGTTTTGGGCCTATAAAATGAATGAGCTCTTTTAAAGTTTTAAGTGGATATGGATTTGAACTAATGACTGCAAATGAAGCCTGATCAGTGTACAAAATTACAGGTACTTGAAGACTCAAAAGAAATCTTTCAGTTATGTTTAGCCCGATTTTCCAAACGTTAAGCCTATTAGTCTTTTCCTCTCAAAGCATCTGCCATGATTACATTTGCCACTCTGAATATACATTTGATAAGTCTTAAAACCTAATAAGGACCCAAATACATTTCTTAACTTAAAATCACTGTTGATAGACTACTGAGCTTTCTTAACTTCGGAAAGACAACCAATACTTTTATATAAATGCTTATCGTCAATGTAAATGTTTATTGTAACTTCTGGAGCTCATCTAACATCTTAAACAATATTCCTTTATACTTTTATAGTGCCATCGGCACTACACAGAGGTGACTATCTGCCTGTAGACACAAAGATTTGGAGATGTCCACTAGTAATCAAACTCATTTTTGCACGGGCTCTATAACTGCATTATTTCTGAAACTTAACCTGATTTTGAAACCATGTAGAAAAGGGCGGCTCCGTTCAAATTTGGCTGGACATAAAATGCATGAAGATGTGAGCCTAATCATAATTACAAGACATGATGAACATGTCATTTGAGGATCCTTCTTATTGGGGGATGCTGTTGGCCATAGGCTCTCTGCAATTTAGACGAGAATGTTCATTTTTTAACAAAAGGTGTTTTTAATTACACAAGATAATGTGCTTTCTTGTCAAGTTAATGAGGTGAGGAGCTGATTTAGCATCTCATAAAAAAATGATAAAAACACATTTACAATATATAAACATTATGAAAGAAATACATGCCATAACTACAGCAAATTAACATAAAATGGTTATGTTTAATGTCAACATATCTGTACTACAAACCAACATACAGAAAATGTATTTGAAATTACAGTAGTCTGTAAGTACAACTAGAAAAAATCAGGAATTACAGGCAAAAAATGGGGAAATCAATGCAATGATTCTTTAAAACAAGTGGATAACTGTATGTGATAAAAAAATTGATCTGATTTTTGTAATTATAATGGGCTTTGTTTACTTAAGTTTTGTCTTCAGATTTGAGATGGTCAATCTTTCTTCCTCAACCCAGCAGTCAATGATTCATTCAATTTTTTAAAGTAATATTCTAGACAAGTTTGCCATATTTATTGCTCTTTTCCTTTGATGTCGGCTCCTTGTGTTAATATGCTCACACAGTGCAGTAATAAACTGTTCAGAAAGCTTTTGAAACAAAAAAGGAAATTAAAAAAAGTAAGGATGGCTGAAGACTTTTACATTTATCACAAATATGGAGCATACTTAAATACAGGCAATGTTATTTCATCTGATACTTTTTAGGTAAACAACGTACCGTCATTCCATTCATTCAATTAAACTGATATCAAATCAATTTCATAACAGGATGAAGATGCCAAACTGTGTTTGACTGAGACAATATTCTGTGTAGCTCAAAGGGAACTGACGCACAGGGTATGGTGCTGTACAGGGTAGCAGTGCTTTTGATGAAAATCCTATTACAGTTATATAAGATTTACTCAAATACCCTTCTGCATAATGATGTAAGATTAGATCAGGCACTAAACAAACATATTATAGCTTCCCAAGGGCACTACACAGTCTGTTCCAGATCTGTAATGATGAGATGGAAGAAGACAGCACAACACAAGGCCGCAGTTTACAATTTAAAATACTGATGAATTACAGGTCAGCAACCTCTTAGTGCTTGTACTGGTGGACATACGGTGTGTAGGACAGGAGAGTGGGCAGGGGCAATTGTGCTGTTCACTGTAATCTGTGCTTACCAGTGCAGCTCTCTGTGGAGGGGGAGCAAATAAATCTGCCAAGCAGCAGTAGATTCATAAAATCCCTCAGGTGGCTCTGTTCATTTATCTACATTTTCCAGGCCTTCCAGCTGCCAAAAGCAGGTGGCACACTTTGGCTTGGAAATTGACTGTTTTTAAGATGCCGAGCGCTTCAAAGGGATGCAAGAACCCACAGCAAGGTGATAGACGGGGAGATGTTGGGGGGGGCTAAAGGGTGGCAGTGGGACACAGTTGACAAGGCCATGAGGTGAAGGGTATCTATGTATGGGAGTTGCAACCTGCAACCGTGTAATGCCAAAATTGTCTTAAGATACATTTAAATAAAAAAGCCCTAGTGTCTGATTTCCTTTGCACAAATTTACTTTCTAGACACACACAGGAAGTAAAAGGTTGGGTCTGCAGGGTGGTAGCTTGGAAGAGGCAGGAGGAGTGTACTCCACCAAATGAGAAATTATAGATGAAAACAATCTGGAGATCTTTCTCCTCCTTCCCTCCTCCCTTCCCTTCTCTTCCCTGGCCTGCTGTAAACATGATGTGGGGAAGAGGGAAATTAAAAGTCTCCATGATGCGCCTCATTGCAGCTACCACTTGTTGGGGACCAAGGTGCTTCCTTGGATTGCACTTTGGGCCTTAAACAGCTGCTAGTCAGTACACACCGTTTGATTCATATTAATGCACCGCTAAACTCAACACTGAATCTAGATGTTTGTCCATTTGTCTATTTTATGTTCACACTTAATCCAGACCAGGGTCATGGAAGGACTAAGGCTTATTTTAGCTACCTTTGAGCAAGAAGCAGGATTAGTCCAGGGCGGTTGGCCAGTCCATCTCAGGGTGAACACAAAGACTCTCCACCATGACACTTACACTAACTTTGACAGTCAATTTACAATCACCAGCTCCTCAAAGAAAGTCATGCAATCCCCACACAGAAGATTTGACCCAATGAAATACTGTTTTAACGGGAAACAGGCTCCTGGTTCATATCCCTGCTGGTGACTTTCTGTGTGGATGTCATATGTTCTTACTGTTTATGCCTGGGTTCTCTTGATAAACATGCACTTTATATTAATTGTATGTTCAAAACTGACCATGAATGTGTGTTGTAGCCCATTGGCAGTTAGGATTTACTCCAGTGCCCTGTGATCCTGAATTGTATCAAGTGGGTATAGAAAATGAATGGAAGTTTGGCTCTTTATACTAGAAAGCTGCTTTACGCATCTAATGAGTTCCAGATTACTGTTTATGTAACGGACACTTTTTCAAAAGAATGTTTTCAAGCATCTTTCAATGATACAATAAAGTTCTTAAAGCATAAACGTCCTCATAGTTGCAGTCTTTTTGAAACTGTTTGCATCTCCATCTTATTTCCAGCGCAACGTACTTCGCTTCCAGAAGCCTTGAAACAGAATGCAGTAGAACACAAAATGAAATGAGCATAAGCAAACATGGGTATGAGTTTTCAAACAGCCTTGCTCAATATTTCGGTTTTCAAAAGAGCTTAAAAACTGACACAAATAACTTTGATGGGTTTTTCTTCTTCCCTCTCTTAGGGAAATGATGGAATGCATAAATCACATGGGGAGAGAGACTGATCAAAGCCATTCAGGATTTTCAGCATGCAGTATAGCACATTACTATCACGAAATTAGACAAATTCATGACCTTTTAGTCTAAGTATGAATGTGCAGAGTAAAAAAAAGTCTTCTCCTGTGTTTTCTGTTGAGTGGAGTATCATCATCTGCCTAAAATCTCCCCAGATATCAGTGGTTTTGAGAGTCTCTCCCAACATTGTAGGCATTATGCAGAAAACCAGTGTGATTACACATCATTAGAGTTGGTGCAGTGGTGCTGACTATATTTTTTTAGAGCAGGTCAGGGGTAAGTAACAAGGAGAAAGTGCAGGATTAGCATATTTCTTCCTATGCATGTGGTCTGGTCTTGCAGCATCACATCATGCCCACTTTGACACCGCCACGTTTATTCTACAAAAATGCCTTTGAAGCAGATATTACCTTTCACACAGGAGAGTTTTGAGAAATATAAGACATAGTCCGATAAAGGCTTTTTTGCGGTTGAATTTTAAACTAAGCTGCAATGTTGCTGGAAATCTGTGGAAGGTGTTTTTAGACAATCCAAAAAGATGAGCTGAGGATAGAGTTTAAATTCATCCACTTAGGACCACAGCTGAAGGAGGGACACATAAGGGTCTATTTAGAATTATGACAGCTTTCATGACTTTTGTGTGCAGAGTCATGCTTGCTAGCAGGAAAGAAAAAAGGTTATAAAGGCAGGTAAAAGTCAACTTTGAGACATTTTCTGATGAAATGATTGATTTTAACCCATACCTTATTCCCGTTTTACTCCCAATTGCTCACCGGTTTGGCAGTGTCACCTCAACATGTTGTCTGCAAATGAGCTGATTATGAAGACATCAAATTCAGGGTTGCAAAGTAATTTGCTATTTTATCCCTGGCATATATTAATCATTTTTGTGTGTATGTGCAAGCACAATTGCCTCAGAGTTGAGTCCATTTTGGACAATTTGCCAGCTGCAAATCCCAGTGCTCAATTTGCCAGAAGAGGCAACTCAATTGAAGAAATTACCTACTGATGTCAGAGGCATCTGATTTCCCAGAAAACAAAAAAAATATTTTTTCCTGAAACCCAAAGCTTATAATCATTCAGTTCCTACATGCTTCCTCCTGAGTTTGCCCACACAAACAGCTGACCTTTGTCCAGAGAATGAAGCCCTAGTCCATTCTTCTGTTTATTAATGCAGTCTTCGTAGCATCCCCTCTATTCTCTCAGTCTTTCAAATTCAGCAAAAATAACTGATGAGATTACCGTAGCAAAGACCAGAAGCAGGAAATGACATCAGGCTGTTGCAGCGGACGTCAATGTGATTCAATCACAAGCGAGATTAGTCCAGATAAAAATGTGAATGTGGTTGAGTTTTCTTAAATGTATGCCATGTTAACCACATTCATTGACTTATGTTTTGGTATAGTTGCTGTAATTTCCAAATACTTTTTTCACCCACATTTTGAACACTTAAAGAACGGTGCAGCTATTTTATGCATTTTTACGGACAAAAAAGCTACATGTTGCCAAAATAAATAGCCTGGTCAGACCAATGGAATTACCAAACAGGTCTGAAGAAAAACCATTACGGTCCAAAAGTATGGAACTTTAAAAATATCTCTGTGTGAGTATCTAATGTTACAACATGTACACCTGCAAGTGCTGCCAATATATGTACCTTATTTTTATTTTCATAGTTAGTATGAGAAGCTTCTACTCAGCAGCCATAGATACATCGTATATTCAACAGAATCAGTTTGGGAATCTCCTATAAATTAGGCAAAAATGGGTTGTTTAACCATTCTTTTAAGCATGTTTGGTTTAATTCTGGGTGGATTTGATGAACCTCTGTTTGGTAGAGCTCAGAATGGCCTTTTTTTCAGGTTCTTGGGTGGGGGTCGAAATTCTTTTTGCACATCTATTTGCAGATCACCTGCTGTCTCTGTCTATGGCTCTGATCATGGCATCCTGTCAGACTTTGATGCTCTAAGCTCCGGGCATCAAAGTCCCACCAAAACTTTTGAACATGTGTTGCAATTTGGGAAGAACAAGTTACCGGTACCTAGAAATTAATCCAAGACTATATTAATGAGCCTGCGGTTGCAAGACTGACTAGCAAATTGCTTTAACCAAAGCAAATTTAAGATGTTATTCTGCAGGACCTAAAACTTGTGAAACTTTCAAACTTCAAGTTTTACCAAAATCATCAATTTCTGCAGTAGCTGGATTCATCAGCTGGATTTCTTGTTAGTTCACCAATATAATGAAATAAGAATGAGTTGAACTGAGTTATTTTAAAAAATGTGCCCTGACATGCAGATCATCACACGTTTTTTTTTTTCTTTAAAGAAACAAATAGCCATGGAATTCATCTGTTGAACACTCAATCTGCACCCCAAAAAACACATCTCCCAGGACGTGTGCTTGTGCATGTGTGCACAGGTTGTTTTTTTGGATTTTTTAAATCCTATTAAAAAATGTGAAGAAAATAAAATAAAATCTTCTCCAGTAAATATTGCAACAAGAGATTTGCTTTTAGGGAATTATATATAATTCCTGCTTTCAATACGATAAAAAACCTATAAACTACAAAATGTACATGTTGTTGGGGGAAAACAAATAACTCAAGCACGGTTACTAATTTTCCAATTAATTATCTGCTGCTTGCACAAATGTTCTAATCCGTTATAATCAATCATGATCAGTTTTATGGTGTCTCTCATTGACCCCGTCATCTGGTCTACCTGCTGCTGCCCTTTCATATTCTTTTCATCTCATTAATTTAACAAATTTCAACTGTGTGTGTTTTTGACAGGTTTCATTTTCCATCTCAGATTTTAAATGGTTTTTATCTGTGTGGAATTATGAATTACCAACTCATGTATATATGCAAGGCTGAGTAAACAATACAAGGTTAATAACACTCACTAAGACAAAGTGGTTGTTTTTGTTTTGTTTTGCCCATTTAGTCGTGTGTGTAGACAATCACAAACAGGAAAACAGAAAGGATATCTAAAGTAAAATCAAAAGACAATGGAATCAAAAGAAAACAAAGATACAACTTTATTTAACCACTTTGCTGGCAAGTGAAATAAATTAGAGACATAAAGGTTTTGAACTATGCAAATTTGGATTAATTACTTCGACATAAGCAATGCAGAAATCTAGTAATCCATCAAACTGTGAAGTTACCAACCATGACAGCAATCTATTTTACGGATTAGCCCCTTTGTATGCATCAATTCTTGTGGTCAGAGCATCTCTGCTTTAATCTGCTCAGCCACAGGGCTCTCTTTATGCATTAAAAGTGGTCTTTAGCTGATATCTGAGTGTCTTTTTGACAGTAATATTTTTAACTTAACTTTTTATCTACTGTACAGGCTGTTATATGTAAACACTTAAAACAATAAACACAATATAATTTGGTGGTTTAGAAAAAAAATCCCAAATCAAATTTCATGTCATTACTTTGCATATAAATCCATTTGTACATTCAAATTCTGAAACTGTTTTAGTCATGTAGTTATCTGCCAGTTCTGCAGGCTAGACAGAAAATGGTGTCATCCAGGTAATTTAACTGTCAGTTTTTCTTTTAGCATTATTTTATTTGCTTCTCACCACTAACTCTGAGAGCACTGCATAAGAATTCTTATTCTTGGTACGTGGACAAATGGTAAATAATAATAGCTCTTGAATCTTGGGTAGTGTGCTCTGAAAGGGAACCAAGTTTTCTGACTGGAGTATGTCAAATATCGCAATGCACTGACCGCTGGCTGTGCATTAACTGCACTAACGGGCATTCCACAAGTGCAAAAAAAGGCTGTGTGAAAGAAAACAACAATCTGAGTTCAAAGTGAACCAATGCAACAAACCCCAATTTGATGGAACCCCTGCGCCATCACACATTTATGAGGTTTGAGTAGTTTTAGGTGGTTAAAATGAACTATTTTCTTGTTTTCAGGTTTCAGTAACTGTGGCTCACCAGATTCCCCTCAAAGACTGCAATACATCTGATGCAGAAAAGACACTGACTTTAATGTAGAATAGGACAATACTCTTTCTTCTTCTTAAAAATATTGCCATACAGAAGACATGTTGACAGGCTGCTGCCACAACTCATTTGGGGAGTCTTATTTCGCTGGTGGCTGATACAGAATAACAGTGACTTGGAGTTCAGGTGTTATAACTAACCATTATACCAATCACTTTGAAAGAGAGTTTTCAACAGAGCACTAATCTAATAGGTACATGTTTTGTTGTTATATTTAAAAACTATGAAGAAATAATTTGACTTCTGAATTCTTCTTTCACCACTGTCATTGTGATATAACATTGGACAAGGTCAAGAATTTGCTGAGGCTGCTCGAGTTTTTCTCAAGCATCTAAGTGAAATCTTCTCTTCGAACAATTCTGTTAACTTTGACAAAGTCACAAGCTCGACTGGGTGGAGGAATAACCCCCAAAAATGACATTTCCTATCACCATGCCTGATAATGGGAATACTTTTCTCAAGGATGAAGGATTTATTTTTCCAGCAAAAAGTGTTAAACCTCAGTCAAAACAATGAACTTTTTTGTCAATTTCTGAACATTAAAATATCCTTGAAAATAGAATTTATATTGAAGCACTAATCCATTAGACAATTATCAAAACCACCTTGTGTTCTTGAGATTTTCTTATAACTGTAAAAATTTACCATCACACACAACCTAGGTCTTTGCTAATCATTTCACTGCATTTTAATCTGTTCTTTTATAAAGACTGGGTGATCTGGTACTTTATACTATTAATGCTGTCCTAAAACGTTAGATCTAGAGAAAAAAAGAGAATAAATTCTTGGGTAATGGAAAACATTTTCGGAGGTCAAAGTGACATTCATTCAGAATACTGTAATACATATCAGTCTTTTTTCTCTGTATTTTAAACAATTTTCTGTCAAACCATACAAGTCTGCTCAGTAGCTTCTTGGTTTGTTGCACTCACAAGGAAGGGTGACTGCAATTTCATCCTTTCCATCACTAAAAATTCATGCTAAATTTGAAACGCTGCCCTAAAGACATCCAAGACATTTCGCCTTAGAGATGACCAGATGGACGAATGGACACCTCCAAACCTTGAATAAAGTCAGCATGGAGGCCACTGCCGACTGTGCGGTTAGATTATTAAACTGATCTCATTGTCACTTTTTTGGTAAAAAGTATTAGGTGAAATTTCTCCAAGGATAGAAAGAACACATTTGGATATAAGTAGTCCCCAAACGTGCTTAGAAGACTCATAGTTTAAATGTTGTCTATCAAGTATCTCCACAGCACTTCATGTAGTTACATTTGTAAGGAGTTGTACGTCAGCTGGAGTCAAAACAGCACTGTGATGCACAAGGAAGGCTCTGACTTAGCAAATGGGTCAATGTCATGGGGATTTTTTACACACTGAGCTCTCCAAGAGCTGACTAGGGAATGATGAAGCACTTTGTTCTTTAGTGCTTGCCTGACACTATCAGGGCTCAATATTGAGAATATACTGTACTGTAGTACTGCATCAACAAGGTTTAAAGTGTTGTAATTTTAATAATTTATCATTCTTTTCTCCTGAATATCCCAGATAGCATATATCAAACAGAGAATTTCTGATGGATGCAAATACATATTTCTCTTATTTATAAGTAAACAAGTCGAACCCATTGATTTTCAAAGGAAGAGGCTTGATTATGGCTTCATTTTTCAGCATGGTTGATTTTTAAATGAAGTGAGGGAATTTGAAATACAACAGGGAGTCTTGGGTTTGTCAAGGTTGCTTGCATGTTCACATATATTTACAGGATATGCCTTACGTGGCAAATGGGTTTTGATGCACATTTTGATTTACATAACTTTGGAGGAGGGAAGCAGTAAAGGATACACTAAGCACCAAAGGACACGGAAGATATCGCTGTGTATTAATGACTGGCTCTTTTTAGCAAAGAAGAATCAAACAGAAATTTCAAGCAGGACACACAAAGAGTGAGGCCAAGCAGGGAGATCTGACAGATTTCTGCTTCACACACTGTCTGCCATATTCCATTACTCACTGTGGATATGTAATACCATGACCTTCTTTTGCTCAGAGCTCGCCGGTTCACCCAAACTCCAGAACAACCATGTATGCAGCAAGACACACAAAATTGTTATGATCAATAAAAGATTTCTGTTGAGTTTGAGAAACAGTCCCAGATAAAGCTTGGGTGTGCATTTGGTCTTTCAGGGTTTGACTTTATTTCTGTCATTGTACGGTCATGTATGCCAATGCCCGACTCAGAACTATCCAGGAATCAATAGGGAGTGCTTTTTTATTTACTCTCCCAGGCTCCGGAAAAACACAAAGCCCCATCATTTACCCGGATCACATTAGCAAGGAGATGAGGGGTGTTTTTTGTTTAGCCATTTGAGACACTGGGGGGATTTATTTATATTGCCCCCATTAATATGAAACATAACTAATGAGGTGTGATTATCGTGTGTGCTTATTGTAATAATGATGCAGATCTCACTGTAATAAAGAGCTGGCTTTCTGAGCGAAGGAGGCTTGGCCTTCTTTTCGGCAAGAGCATTGTGTCATTCTTAGCTTAAATCTATCTAATACCTGTGACTATTTGTTACTTATATAAAGCAGTAAATCAACTGTAGCACCATGGAAACGAAATAAAAAGCTCCCACTGGGAGCTCCTCCAACACAGCTCTGTTTGATAATAATGGAACTTATCTATCTACCTCACCTAAACATGACGCGATACTCGATTTTCTGTTATAAAAAAATACGCAGTGCAATAAGACGCTTGCTCTGCCTCAGTATAATTAATGTGTGATCATTTAGACTACACCTTTTCACAAGCATTTAGGACAGATATATTTTTTATTCACTTCTTTTTTCCACTCTGTGTTCATGTTTCTCTATCACTGCTCGTGTCACAAGATGCAGTATTTGTGGGTGGAACATTAATCTTCTCTACAGATGATAGTCTGAGTCCACATTTATTGAGGATGGACCAATGTGTTATCTGACCTGGTTGTACCACCTTGTTCTGGTTTCAGTGTGGGTTTTGTACTGCTTGGCTTTCATGTAACAATGTAAACAGTGAGTCCTACAAGAATGATAGTGTCACAACAGGATAAATGACCAATGTTAGAGAAGGGCCTTTTTCTCAGGTAACCATTGAAATACATTACAAGTACAATAAACATCTTAGTATATTAAGCAACATAGTATAATAAACCTTTAGGCTGCCGTTGTTGACGTAACGCACATAAATAAAACAAAGAGTAATGGAAAGTTTAGCATTTTCAACACCAATTAGCACTTAAGAATGTATACAGGCTTTAAGAGTGACAAACATCCCTCTCCAAATGTATCACTTTTCACAGAGGTGATTGCTTATTTGATCAAAGCAATGCCAAATCACATTCTGCTCAATTACAAAAGCCTTTCCACAGTTGTCATATATTGAAAATCTGGAACTATCTGAACAGAAACCAAGAAATCTAAAACATTTAGAACAGGGCCCAGAATTGTTGACCGATTGAAAGCCTCCAGAAGTTTAGTTTAGTTTAAGTAGTCTCCAAATACATTTAATCTCTGCTCCCAATAACAAAACATGAGTGTATACGAGTTTAAAAGTTTATGAGTAGGAGTATATGCATAATGTAGCACTTTTCCAACAGTAGCTACAATTCTTAGTTTCAGAAGTCATTGAATACATGTTAGACTTGTGCTCTCTGCCAAAAAATTCTGGCTGATAGAGACAGAGAATTGAGCTTGATTAAAAAACATGAGATACTGAATTAACATATCAGAAAAGTAAAATTGGAATTTGATTCCGAAAACATACTATGTCTAAAGTGTTGCTGTATTACCTTCTTACTGCAGTGACTGGAGAAAAATGTGAAGATACAAAATTTTGCACAACTAGTAGAATGCAGATGTGAAGATATTCCAGCTGATATTGGTAAAGTGGCTGGGTATACTGTAGATAGGTAGCCAGTCCTTCACAGTAGACATTAATAATGTATTGTATTTAATCATACCTTATCAAATCCAATAATCATAAGATATTATACTGTTTTGTAGGACCAAATCAATAGAAAATTATATATAATCACTGTTTAAATGTTTGAAATGTAGCAGAGGGAGCAACTTCTGAATTCTGTAGTGACATGACTGATTTGGGCTGAGCACAAGATGAAGATTAAACATGAAAAAGGAGAACAAACCACACAAACCACGGTTAAAAAACAAAACAAACAATCTCTTCTCCTATATTCTAATAAAAAATATCCAGGATATCATTTGGACTCTTGGCATTGTTTCTCAGCAACACGCCTCCTAAGACTAGATAGTAAGAACGTCCATTGTATCTGACAGTATTTAGTGTAAGTGCAAATTATGTCAAATTCATTGATGTTCTCTTCACCTGCCAACAAGACTTTAAGTGAAAAATGGTTATGAAAATAATCTTATTGGGATACTGCATGTACACTTGTTAATTTTCAAGCAGCTCCAGTTATAAGGATATTGGCATTTCAGGCTGTATAGCCTTCGAAAACCAAGCTTTCTTTTACTTTGTGGACAAATCAACCACTACATTTTCTTAGCAAGCTACATTTAGCTCACGTAAACCATTTGATTAGATTCTAATTGATGATTTTTCAAAATCAGTTCAGAATCACTTCCACTAATCATCTGGATTTATTTCTAAAGTCCAGTTTATTGACACAGAAAAAATTAACTATAATTACCTATTCTGTCATGTAAACATACCAAATAGACCACGACTGGCTGTTGCTTGTAGTGTGGCTTATATGTATATGTAGAGTAAATAGGATTATAAAGAGTTTTTAACTCAGTGAGCAAATAAGTAATTACTAATTTGATGTTTTTTTGTGTAACGATTATGAATCAAAGGTGCTTGACCCAGTTGCTCCTCCATGTGTATTCAAATTCTTGTTTACCCATGTCTCTACAACTGATCCAGAGATCAAGCACCATATAAATCAGATCTCAATTTCAACCAAATTGTTAAATAAATAGAATGCTTTGTCTGCATTATATAATGTCTATTTTATATGTATATACATATATACATGTATAGGGAGAGAGAGTGAGAGAAAGAGAGCATAAAGCAGACTTTATAAAACCTGCTCTTTATTTAATTTTCATTCGTGCCCTGCACTTTTGAGATGTTCCTTCTTGTCACAGTCAGGTGAATTGATACTTTATTCAGCTTTTGGGCCCCACATTCTCTGATGATGAGGCCTTGACACTGGTCACACTTCTGTACACAGGCTCTCTGCTTTTCACTGACAATATCTGGCATTTGAACCTGCACAGTTTTTTTTCTTTTGTGTTTGTTTTTGTTTGTCAACCTCCATCTACTTTTATAATGCAACTCATTTGAAAGATCTCCTTTTTCCTTTAATGTAGCTCACTAAGTCTTCATGAACATTCTGAAGATAATAACCATTACCAATGTTTTCCACTGTGTTGGGAGTGATTGTGTGAGACTTACTAAGTGCTGTGCAGTCACACTGGGTTGCCTCGCATTCATCAACATTGTTATTCTGATCTTAATAATATGTCTTTGATGATGTGATTTGCAAATTCTGTGATGATTAATGGTATGTGATTATCTGTTCAATCAGTTTTCATCGTGGCATTAAAAAGATTTATTGGGATTTTGGTTGAAATGTGACACATATTTAAACAAATAGTTGAAGTCATTGAAAAGAAACAGACTTAATCACTGAATAGCTTATTTTACCGATGGCCTGTGTTCCTTGAAACTATTCAATTCTTGTTTCAATTCCACACATTCCTAAAGTGAACAGTAATCAGTGGTAACGGATAAATACTGCAGATAGACACAGTTGTAATCGGACTTGCTGCAGTTGAGTTGAAAGCAAAGACTGAACACATTGGGGCTCTTTTCAGAGATTATTTCAAACCTGCTTAGTTTGTGTTCCCTATAGTGCCTGAAGGGTTGCTGCATTGCCTCTTCATATTCTCATTCGCATATAGCCTGCCCATGTAGCCTCTTTTGTCCTTTTTATTCATTCTTATGTCATTTTTTTTCTCACATTAGTTAATTAGTTCTCATGTTTTTCTTTTGTGATGGCTGTTACTTTGGAGGCCATCTCTCTGTCCTCCAGTGCTGTTTGACATTCTGATTGCAAGTCAAATGAAAGGATGTGAATGACTTCAATCTAACAGAACATCAACCAATTTCTCTTCTTAGCTTATCAATCAATAGAACTCTGCAGTGCTTTTCAAAGCCTTCCTTCCTCAGGATGCCATTTTACCCACTTTTTTTCCTTCGACTAAGTGATATCGTTCAATGAGCAGTCACACACGAGGAGGCTTAACGAACATCAGGCACAGAGCACACGCTGGAAAAAAATCGTTCTATTAATTAATGGTGTAATTAAGGTTTTGTCATTGACATGGCACTAGCTGACAGGGATGGATGGGGTATTTGGTCCTGCACCAGGCAGTCGCACATTCCATAATGAATGGCAGCTATTACCGGCACGTTTAGGTGGTGATGGGGCCACCTGCAAAGGCTTGGCTTCCCCACCTCCCCTTGCTCTCCTTCCTCCCAAAGTCCTTTATCTGTTCCTAACAGTTCGGTCTCTTATTTTTGACCTTATCCTTCATTTAGCATCCTCCCAATTTAACCCAGTCTCTGTCCTTGTGTTCATAGAGATTTACTAGACCCTGCTGCTCTAACTGCTTAAAATTATTGTCAGGTAATTTAACCAGAGGAATCTGTTTCCCTGATGTTTTTTTTTCTTCTCTTTTTTGCAGGCAGTTCACCGTTGTAGATGATATGATGAAGGTATAAAAGAAATTCTCACGTTGCACGAATGCACCGTCGTTTTTGGCTGTCCCTGCTGAAAATGTTTTCTGTGTTACATTTACTTCATATCCTGTTAAATCAGTCCTGATGTAACAGGATACACAAACACACACAACAGCAGCTCAGTATCAGTTACAATGTAAGGTCTTCAAATTCATGTTGCTGGACGGAGAATTTGCCTTTTTGACTGAAAAAAAAGAAAAATCCAGCCTTCACGGAGTCACCCGGATACGACTAACACTGGATGCAGTTTCTGAGCTGTGTGTCTGCAACAACCAAGATAAATCATTTTCACCACCTTTAAAAATGTTCATAAATACATTGGTTCAGAAAACAGCAGTGACTCAAGGGGACTCTGCTGAAGTGTGTATAGTAAGGCTTAAAAAATAGTGTTGCTTTTTCACATGAAGCTGTTTTCCCTCATAAACCAGCTGAAAGCTACTAATCGACATCAGTGCTAAAGTCTTTAATTATTAAAATCAAAAGGATGGCATGCAATATTAAAACATCTTCAGGCACTCTACAGTTGTGGGGAAAGGGGGGAATGGGTGGTGAATCTATTTCTGAGATAAGGTAATATTTTCATTTCCTATCAAGCTTGAGATTGGATAGACTTTTGGCTATACACCCCTTTTGAAGTTACCATCAAAATGGCAATACTTGTGATTTATGGCACAGTTGATGATATTATATGACTGCCGATTGCTTTTCATGAACACGCACACAGTGCGTGAAGACACCTGTACAGGTTGACACAGATGTAAAAAGTCACACCCCAATAGCACCTAAGACACATTTTCCTGATAATCGCTGTGGCATATTTGTGCAATGTGAAAAGCAAAGCACTAGAAGGAACTAAGCACGGTGAGAAAATGCAAATGTCACATTGCAAAAAAAAAGCAAGCTGCAAGGTGGGAAATTTTAAGGAAATGTGCTGCTTAATATGGCAACAGGTGCAAAGAAATAGTCAAACAAAATGAACACATTTTGGTCTTAGAGATGTGTGCTCTAATACATTATTTAGGCAGCTAGACAACTCCCCCCAGCTGCATTAGCTCACAAGAGTCAGTCAAATTATCAAAGGTTTTACATATAATGGCGTCTTGAGTATCTCTGAGTCACGGTGAAGATAGCTTTAGATGCAACAATAGTTTCACTACATGTCTCCACACAAACCAGCTAAAAGAAACAGTAAACAAACATAGAAATGAAACAATCTTTCATCTTGATTAATTCTGTAATGGCTACCCTTAATTTGTCTTACAATGGGAAAAAAAAGTCCAGCACTTATAAAGCTTCAGAAGATGTAATATCTTGTTTATCAAACTGAACGAAGGTAAAGCAAACCCATACATTTTCTAAGTCTACATCCTGACTTTACCTGTTGAAAAAACTATCAATCTACAAAAAAAACTACAATCTAGCCTTAACAATTGTAGGATGAATATGCTATTGATTTGTGCTCGGTAGCGTGATACCATGCAATGGAACTTGGGCATTACATTTTTCAAAACACCTAAACCTAACAGTATACTTTAATCTTTTAATCATAACCTTTAACCAGTGTGACAGCAGAAGAAAATGAGCCAACTGTGATAGCATTAAAAATAAATAGCTTGATCATAACTTCTTAAAGATGAGATTTCGACCAGCATCTCTCATTTTGGGGTCAATTTACACAATCTTCACTCTTCGGAGACTCTTTTTTTATTAGCTCTGACGCTGCGACTCTCCATGACATTGTTTTCCTCTTAAGCGATGTAGTTTAGTGGAAAAAAAATGGTACGGTTCGATCCTTGGTTACATTTCTATTGGGCAAGACTTTGAACTCCCTGTTGCCCGGTATACAGCTCAAATTGGGCCGTCCCAAGCCTCAGTAAATACAAGGTTTGAGTCAGGAAGGGTATCTGCTGTGAAAGCTCCTGCCAAAGCTTCAACACAAGTCAAGACTGGCGTGCTGTGGCAAACTCTGATCGGGAAAAGCCGAGGGAGAGCTACATTCCTACACCTCTCTGTCTCACTTTTCCCATTTCTGTGTTGGCATTTGACCTTCACCCAAAATGTTATTTGGCTCAATTATGATATCATTTACGACTCAAAAAAGAAGTAGAAATATGAAACATGAAACAACTTGACCTCTATCTGAAGGAAGTATGACAGAAGCGTGATGGCACAAGTAATTTTATGCTTAAAGACTAAGCTGGTAGTTGATGGTTTACAATGTGAACTTACTTAGTTTCTTAGTTCATTCAGAGTTTATTTGATGATCTCAGTTTAATTTTAGGATAAATTATCTTTTTAAGAGCTTAGGCATACATTGTATTTCAAGGGGAGATCTACACCGTGCAAGTGTAGAACCCAGCTTTATAAAATTGATTTCCAGTTATGTGCCGCAAGTGGCTTTACCAATCTAAGCCTAAATTGGAGTTATGATGGTATAAAAAATGAGCCAAACACAGGGGTAAAGCTGTTCAAATTCCAATTATCCTGCAGGAGGTAAGAGGAGGAGAGGAAAGGAGGATGAAGCGGAATGAGAAAAGAGAGCGAAGGGTGGGAGGGTTTGTCTCCGAAATGCGAGAGAAGCTATATCAGCCTGATCAGTCATCCATCCTCCTCCAATCTCCTGATAAAGCAGGTACTGCAGGAGGTGAAACGATGTGTATCAAAACCTCATGAAGATCGATGGCATCCTTCTGCCAGATTTGAGAGGGACAAAAGAGAATGAGTGTGAGAAATAAAGGAGAAAGAAGGCTATCTAAATTGGTCAACAGAAAAGCAACAGAAGTGAGGAGACAGGAGAGATTGTGGGCTATTAAAAAGTAAAAGGAGGAAGAGAGGGTTTTATTCTTGCACAGGCGGTTAACGCGACATCAGGTGATGCAGTAAATAAGTTGCTGTGAAATGAGGGAAAGCTGTAATCAGAATTCAGTGAGAACTTGTGCCAGGTGCGTTTATGCGCGGAGCACTTTGGCAAACAGCAGAACGACAGGTGATATAAGTTTTTAGAGCTTAACAGACTGACAGGTGTAGAGGTCATATCTTGGTTTCACTAAGATTGTTGGGTTATAAGAGAGCTAAGGTTTCCTTTTCTCTCATCACTATAGCAGAGTTTACGTGTTAATTAAGTTATTTCTAATGATCAAGGCATTCTGACCTCACCTTGTTCGGCTTTAGAAACCTTGAATATAAAAGACATGATTAAACCTTCACTGGTGTTGAAAGGAATCTATTACATACTGCTGTTACAAAAAAACAAACACTTGCACATCATGTCCCTTAGATCTTAATTAAAAAAAGGTTTTTGCACTATGTGTGTATTTATATCCAGCCAATATATACACATTTTGTAAAGAAGACAAATACTTAGCTTATTACATTTGGCGTAAAAAAGATGAAAAACTGTTCTGTTGAAAAAAGACAAGCACTCAGCACTGACACCAATGGATGAGCCATGAACAAATAATGGAAAACAAGAAGTCTGTGTCCACTGGAGCAGATGTGGTAGTTGTTTTTCGCTGTATACATTCTCGCAGATGTAAATAATAAAACCATTCATGGTTGAATTTTACATAGTTACTTCCATTTCAGGGGGCCTGATGCCAAACATGCTGTCTGACAGTCACACTCTTGTGGCTTACTGGGACACATGAGCGGAACGGGCGCACCGTTACCTTTTTTTCTACCATGACAAGTCAAGATATCGGCTGTGAAACCGGCCTGTTATTTCCACGTTCTTTCTCATTTTCACGGAATAACTGTCTGAACCCATTTTCATCAATGTTTCCCAGTTATACCCTTTTGGTTACAGGCTTTTTGTGGATTTTTGCAAAATACTTTATCTCTGGTCAGGTGATATTAATTGTACGCTTCTTTCTGTTGAATGTTGGAAATGACAGAGCTGCCTGAAATACAAAAACAAAGTTTGGACTTTTTCCCTTTTTTAATCTGCACCGCTTATCAGCTATTTTTAAGTAAACAAGTCATGCTGGGAGGTCGTGGAACTCATTAATTCTAAAGCAAAAAGCCATGCCTCGTCCCCGCTGAATTTTACCTTGGAATTCAAGAGACATTGAAGCTGTCTGTTTAAATTTATGTCCATACAACACGACAACGAATCAATGCAGTCCTTGTTAGATGTACTGAAGCAAAACTGAAGCAGGAGGACTTACTTAATATAGTGATCTACATTGGTTAACAATCCACCACACACATACATGACTGTTGTTTCAAATAAAAAGTCAGTTATCAATTCTCAGACTGTTATTTCTGTGTTTGCTTATCTTCAAGAGTTTCACAGTTCATGCGATTTGCAGCTGCTGCCCTGTTGAAGGGGAGAGACGATCAGATGGGAGGAACTGCAGGTGTGGGGGACGGGCCTTGTTATAACAGCCCATGAATCATTAAGCTGGAAACAAAGGGATTGAACAAACACACTCTGAGAAAAAGCATTTTCAAAATGTGTAAAGCCAGTTTCGAGAACTTCTGAAAACTCACAAACAAAATAGGTGTTAGATCTGTTCGCTGTTCCTGAAAACACTTCCAATCTGGCAACACCTTCCCACAGAATAAGACTGGAAATGTATTTAAAGAGTGCATGTCCTTTAAGCACAAAGGACTTTTGTTGCCTGAGTTATGACTGCAGGTTTGCCCAAAGTTTGCCTCACCACGTTACCAGCGACTGGAGATGCAGACAGTCTACTTAAGATAATTTTCCTTTGTCAGTAATTAAGCTTCTATAGTTCTTATTTTTACTGCTGCGAGAGGAACGGTGGGGGCCAACGCTGCGTTAGTGTCTTTGCTTCAAGGTTACAGGCATGACTTACTACCCAATAGATGTTTCGAAATATGATCAGTGGGTCTGTGATGTTAAATGTAAGCATCCATCCATCTACCCATCTGATGCCCACTTAATATATACCCAATTCAGGGTCACAAGGATATTATAGTCAGAACTTACTTACTTTCAACGCCCTGATTTTTTGGAAAGAACAATAGTTCTAACAGAGTGAGTGAGTATTTTAATTTTGAGGTGTCGCTTTTGCAAATAAACAATTTTAACGACTAGCATTTTTTATCATTAGACGAAATCCCACAATTGGAATCAAGACGACAAACTTAATTTGCCACGTTATGCTGTTTATCAAACATTCAGCCAATGAAATTTGCACGTACGACTCGTGTGAGGTGCAATGCACAGCCCTTTGGAAATCACAGGAGAGCAGAGCTTCAGCCTCTGTACATATGGTAATGTTGTTTGTTTATGCAGCTGCACATTTTAGAGCGATCCGAATCCACAGTGTCATCTGAAAATTCTGCACACGAGTTTAAATTGTTGTTTTAGTTTGTGTGCCCCTTATGCACTGATTGATTCAAACCCACATGCCTACAAAAAAAAATTGTTACATACAATGTTGTGGTCACGATTTATCAGTCATGCCATGAAAGGAGGTCAGCTTGAAATAACCGTCAGGTATTCCTTTAAGAATTTAAATATAAATAGGTTATTACCCTCATCGATTATGAAGTTGCAACTTTCCTTGGCTTCAAGTCCAGCTGTGCGCAAGGGTAATGTGTGTTTAATTTTGTAGTGCTTATACTAATGTGAAACAGGAAGTTTGTCATTTCCTGCACAGCCATGTTACTATTTTTAAATATAAGAATCTGCTCAAAAGAAGCAGATTGGTCGATGTATTGGAGACGCTGAGCGGGCACACTTGAGCTGTTCAGTTGGTTTCCAAGGCATCTTAAATCACGCTAACTCGCGCTTCACACCTTTTCCCTGCTGTGGCGAGAGCCACATCTAAAGTGTTCACCGAACATGCTGAGTTGTAATGGTGATGTTGGGCGTGTAGAACCACAGATCATGCATGCATCAGAAAAACAGCGCCCATTTTTAGAGTGGGCATGTTAGCTCAAACATTTGATGCAACTATTGAACCAAAAATCAGAATTCCCAGTAAGATTGCACTAGTTCTAATTTATTACGAATGCATTTCTTTTATTTTGCCAAACAATTTCACTCAAACCAACAGTGCGTATTTGCATGATTATCATAACGACTTCATAATGCACAGAAACGGGAACATCAAGAATTCCCATCCTCATCCAATCAACACAAACAAATTAAAATTCACCCTTGTAGGGGTGGTTATCTCTTCTGCCACAAACGTGATGTGTACAGGGAGATGGAAGTGGGTAATGTTTGTCTGCTCAGTATTATAGCAGACCAGTCAGCCTCAACATGGATATGTGCGCAAACACTTCTGTAATAGGAAATTTGGATCTAAGTATGCCTTGTTATTTTACAACAAAAGTCTAATTTCATGGTATGCCGTGTTTATTCTCACAAGATGTTTGACCCCGTATGGAACAATTCAAATTTAATTTGTGCCAGGGAGATCTAAAACAACACAGACACAGAGTCACACAGTTAAGCCTCTTATAACATGGAAAATCACTATGGGGGTGCAGGGTCTGGTTTGTTGCAAAAACAGTTTATTTGCAAGGGGATTTATACTGATATGCACATAAACACAAAGTAATAGTAAGGCTATTATAAAACAACAAATGTCAGAACAATAACATGTTTTAATCGTCATTTAGTCCCCAAATATATACACGGTTGCTTGACTTGAAAAGAGGAGAACATTCAAAGTATTTAGCACTTACATTTCCAAGCCTCTAAACACTAACCTGTAGCTCAGACACACTGGTGTGACTTAAGGTGCTAAGTCTTGTTCAGGATAGGAGTGTAGCAATTTACTAGCATTGACAGTGTTCCTGAAATTACAAGAATGATCTGTTGACATATGCTGATGTTACAGATATTATAACCCTGCATTTCTATTTAAGCCAATTAGGTCAAAACCAACACACATTAGTTTTTAAAGTCACAAGCCAATATGTAGACTGCAAAAGTATTTTTACTTACGTAGTGAAAATTTTATATTGTGACAACCCATGGTGAAAAGGTATCAAATCTACTAAATATGACTAGAGCGAACAATGTAAGGTTTACACTGATCAGACACTGTATGGAGGATGGAGGATATTTGGCACTTTAATATTGTCAACAATGAGGGTTATCTCTATGACCTCTTTATGTTGTAAAGCAACTGTCATCAGCATTCCCAAGGTGATTACATCGTAATTGGGTAGTGCAAAAACACATAACACCCAGATGGAAATGCTTCCAGGAGGTGTTAAAGACCTGATTACCTCGGCAACCTCTGGCAGGAAGTTCATTAACATATAGTGGAGTAAAGGAAACAATCTCAAAACTGGTCATAGGGGTAAATCAACTCTTGACCTATGCAAACATCTACACACACACATACACACACACACGCCCACACCCACACATGCACACACACGAATGAACCTTATCAAGTTCCAAATTGTATTATTTATCAAAGTATTTTGAAAATAATCTGATTTAAAGTTGGCTCTCATACAAGTCACCATAGTATGAACCATAAAGTCAAGAAAGAATTAGTCCAATAATGATCAACCTGATTGACATAACTTAAATCCTTATATCTATCGGGTAGCTAATCTATATATTTAGTTTAATTAGACATTTTTTATTTAATGTCTATTTAAAGAGCAAAAGCATAGATGGAATCTTTCACTTTGCAATTTTCAAGCTGCAGGAAACTGACTATTTTACTGTGCGTAATTTAGATATTAAGGTAATTAAAAATAAATTTTTTTGGAACCTAATCCAGCTGTTACTGGGCAGCCTGCAAGCTAAAGCCTGGACCAGTCTGTTTTTGAACATGTATTTCATTTTCCAAAGTTGATACTTTTGTGTTCTATGTCAACAAAATTATGGACAGAAGACTGCAGCTATACTATTACAATACATTATTAGTGGATGGCGCCACAACATTTAAAGTTCACCACAATCAAAGAATATTTACTAAAATGGCCTGTGCTCTATTGACAATTAGAATGTAGGACCCAAAGATAAAGCTTCTTAATATATTTAATTTCCTAGCTCTTGAGACGACTTGAAGTGGACACAATTGGCCTCTTATCCTGAGTAGGAAACATGGAAACATACTGATCAAAATGGGACTGACGACAATTTGTGTAAAATGCCTAGAAAACATTTTTACACAATACATTGGTGTCCAACATAGAGCGGAGTTGGAGGTGTGATATATATTGCAGAGGGCTTTGGGATTACCATCACAGCTGCAGAGCCATAAAGCATGGTAGATAAGAATCAGGGATGTTCTTACGAGGGCCGCTTTAAATAGAAGATGCATGCAACATTTACAGTAATTGATCATCGCAGGCACAGTGCCAGACAGCTTACATGGTCATAGTAACCAGTTCTTTACTGGGGTCAATAAATTCTCCAAACACTTCTGTCAAGTCATGTTCTGTCATTTATGTCATGTAATGAGAATCATTTAGACATAGACAAGTTGGCCAAAAAATGATCGAACTGCCATCTTGGTGTTGCAGATCTGTTGAAATAGTCAAACACACACACTCCCTTTCTCTGTTTTTGCAGTGAGCTTTGCTTGATGGGCTTTTGTCATGCCTATGCAATTGATGCTTTTATCTGTATCTCTAACAGACTGAAGTTAAACAGGTCAACCGAATCAGATAGTTGAAATAGATTTCCCAACATTTGAGAAACTGTGCTGAGGTGAGCAAACACATGCAACAGTTCTTTGTTTAATTGGACATGTTAGAGATCAGATGACAGTTTATGTGAAAATAGTTATGGGATAACAGGTCAATATTGGTAATCTATTCATTAATCCTTTGGTCTATTTTGTATTCCTCATTACAAGAATAAACAAATCTTGCATTGTCTCCCGAGCATGAATTGCAATATCTTTGGTGCATCCCTGACTTCCCCTCTTGTACCATTTACTGGTGCACAATGTGACAGAATTCAGCACATATCTTAACTTAGTGTGGTCCCCAGACTAAAGCAAACAGACTTCAGCTGTTTAAACCCACTGAATAAAAATAATTAACAATGCAATTATGTAAAACATCTTAAAGGGGTGGGATGAAAACAAACACCCTCTGAGACACTTTTCTTCAAACCAAGCGCTACAACTGGGAAATAATAGTACACACCCACCAACTCTGTTCCTTGTTGTCTCTTTCATTTTGTCACTTATACTTGCAAGTATATATATATATATTTTTATACGCACTTACATTGTAAAGTCATTAGAGAATTATCACACCAAGAAAAAAAAACTCCTTTAACTCAGGATATTAACTAAAATATATAGATTTCTGGATTTTTTCTTTCCTGAATTGCAGATTATCACAAGTTCATCTTATTCCGCAAGTTCAGAGGTAATATAGCAATGGTAAATGAATAACAAGAATAAAAGCAGCATCAAATTAAACAGTTTCCTCTGTTTTCTTTTCTAATTCCAATTGCCAGATTTAGCTCAAACTGTCACAGGAAAATTAGTTAAGGTATATGTATTGTGTACCGAGGACATTTATGAATCATTGAGAACAGGTGTCTGCAGGTATCTGATGAAACATGAAGCAACAGCTAGTTTTTAGTCATGTGAAGTGGATGAGGTTTGTAATACAATGAAAAAACACTACAAAACTAACTAACCACCTTCACACTTTGGAGGAGGTGTACTAAAAAAAAAAGGACAAAACAAATCTCAAGCAAATGTGAGAGCTGAGTGGTCATGGATGAAAACAATGTTTTTTTTCTGAAAAAAAAAAGAATTAATGAAAGCGGAGCGGTCTGATGGAAGCCTGGACAGAGCCCATAGGCTCATCAACATTTCCCCTGACATGTGGGCATACTGAGACCTCCTCCGCCTCTCACTGCACCCTGTGTGTCTGCAGCACCCAGGTGAAAAGGGAGCCGGGGAGGCTGAACCAGAACATGGCTGCAGATCCAGATATTGTCAGCCCCGGAACCCTGAGGACTTGTATGGGAAAAGGCTATGTGAGACTGTACAGGATCTCCTCAACCTGAGCATCAGTCTGAGGAAGGTTCCAAAGCTGTGTGACGTGAGACTGTACA
>JABUIW010000020.1:2792029-2814272 GCA_013363375.1 Menidia beryllina
CATCAGTCTGAGGAAGGTTCCAAAGCTGTGTGACGTGAGACTGTACAGGATCTCCTCAGCCTGATCATCAGTCTGCGGAAGGTTCCAAAGCTGTGATCTCTGACAAGTT
Source organism: Menidia beryllina (assembly GCA_013363375.1). Lineage (NCBI taxonomy): Eukaryota > Metazoa > Chordata > Actinopteri > Atheriniformes > Atherinopsidae > Menidia > Menidia beryllina. The sequence continues at coordinate 2,792,139 of JABUIW010000020.1, forward strand.
GGCAAAATATGCCCCATCATGAAAGTCCTGGAGAGGCTGTCATCGGCTCACCTCATTAGACAGGTAACCGTTTTTCCTGGGATTGGCTCTGAAGACACGAACCCTGAAACTGTTACTTGACAAATTCCTTACTTTGCGTTCTACAAAAATGATAAAGGATTGATGATCAATATTTCTAAGGATTTCTAAATACTACTCAACCACAAGATGCTAAAGCAACTGTAATACCATAAAGTGTACTGCTTTTGTTTTAATCCGTTGCTCCGTTTATACGATTGGGGTTTATATGTTATTTCAAAGAAACACATGAACCAGACGAGGAAACAAAGGCTGGAAAAACACTTCTAACTGACTGCGTGCTGGCAGAAAATTGCAAGTAACATCCAATTAAAAAGCTTGCATTCAGTTTTTGATCTCAAAAACAATCTTTCATGGGAAGAGCACAATTCGTTAGTCAACAATTGTGCTTACATTATGCTGATGTGGTGTGGGTACACCATCTATTGTAAAAGAAGTAACAGAATGTGATCCACAATTAATGAGGAGAGGAAACTCATTAGGAAACGATTACAGCGTCACATTCCTGCGAATCCCTACAGAGCAGTCTCGCTGGTTGTTCCAGGTTGCAGATTAAAAAGATGGAAAGAAAGAAAGCTAAATGCGTCAGCTTGCACCTGTGATTCCTCTTCCAGACCATCTCCACCAGCTGCAGGCTCTTAAAGGCACGAGATAAAGGTTAAATTTAACTACCTATGATGGATAAATAGACATTTTTGTTCAGTCCTTTTTAGGTTGTTGTCATGATGATCCGAATATGGACGGACTGATGGGTATATGGTGAATAGATGGACGGATATTTAATGCTCTTCTTAAAGAAGATACAAACTGTAATCAAACCAAGAGGTTACTAAAGATGAAAACAATTTCTAACTGAAGTCAAACTGAAGTAATTATATATATTATTTGTATAATATATAGCATCAATTTAAGAACCTTGTGTAATATCAGATAATTGTGCATTTTCTGTTGCAGAGGACAGGTCTCATTTCCATTGATCCCATTTTGCGTCTTAGATTGTAAAGAGGCAAACTGAATTCTGTGTTCTTTTTCCCTTAATTACTTCACCGTTCAATTGAAAGAAAAGGAAGAAAAAAAATTGGGCAGCAAAAAAGATCTGACCTATTCTATTCTATTCGGCCAAAAATAATCACAATGTGAAGGACATGACAGATGTATAATCATTTAATAAAACGTGGCTTTTTCGACGTTAAAAACCACACTGAACTGAACCTAAATGGAATGTGTTCCCACCGCTTGTGAGTTCTCCCAGCTGACAGTTATTGATGGCTAAATTAGATCTTTAAGTCTGGAAACATTCTATTTTCCAAACAAACATGGGGGCAAAGGACTAATATATAGAAGGATATATGAGCAGGCATGAATCAGCCTTTAAGTGTCCTTGAAGTTGTCAGCTGTGGTGCCGTTTGCTTGATGCAAAAGTGGTGATTGGCAGAGTATGCATAAGACATCACAGCACACAGAATAAGTGGCAACATGTAACTTGATTTTTGCAGCTTAATCTATGCTTTCGAAAAAATGGTAGAACGTGGAAGATAGTTACTTTTTATACTCTCCCTCATTTGCTAAACATAAATTGCAGGCTGTCATCTGATAATACCTTATCACTATGGGCAGTGATTTGAATGCTAAAAGCTTTCGTTGCCTGTAAAATAATGATTAGAGTCACCCTGACATTTCTTCAGTAAGAGTAAATTACTGGTATGTGTCAGTATGCAATGAGACACTATGAAAAATAGTTTTTTTTTGCAACTGAGACGCAAAAGCCCATGAATGTCATTTATTTCAATTCTTGAAGAGTTTACTACAATTGTGAAATGACATGTTGTAATACAACAAAACGTTTATTCTAATTGAACATAATTTTCTAAATAAATAAATAAATATTTTTCTGCTCTACATAATGATCACAGTTTACCTTTTTCTTATATATTTGTTAATAATTTAAAGACATAAAAATTACATAATATTTTGTGCTGCCTTTAAGGTTTACTTGAGATGAATTGATTTATCTTAATCTGAATATGTCAGCTGTTATAGGAAATTTAAAAAAACATTTAAATAATTACACTTTGAAATTTATTTACATGCTTGAGGCTAATACATTACCATACATTTACGAAATATCAGAAAAAGAAAGTGAAAGGAGTTTTTCATTGTTGATGATTCTTATGACTTGAGAAAAATAAATTAATTTGCTTCTATATTTTCATACTGCTGTTCACACTCGGCATCAGATCTACAGGACAAACCTGTGACACCTCATTGTGAGGGAATGACTCATTCTCAGTTGTGAACTGATTGAACTAATGAGTGGGTGTTTTTTTTATTTCTTAAATAAAATAATGGGTACAACAATGCCTGCACACCTACAGGTGATTTTCATGGTCTGCACACAAGGCTCCAGCTTTTCACAGCTACCTGATTGTCTTTCCTAACAATGATTTCTTTTAATGCTGATTCTTAGTTACATGTGTCTGAAAAAATACGTCCTACAAATTAGACCCTGCGCTATCTTTCACTTTCTTTATGCTTTAAATCAACACAGAAGCAGTTTCTCCAGGATATTTGTCTGATCATATATCTTGTGTTTTAAATTTTTGTGTATGATGACCAGTTATCTAACAAGCACAAAAGAGATGAATAAATCAAAAGCCATGGATAGGAAACTTGTAAGAAAAACACTGAGAGAAACATGTCTGCCCAAAGTATATAACTTAATTAGATGGCATCTGAAATTGCACTAATGTGGGTATGCATGTCAGGAACCTTTGACTTTAAATTGCTTCATTTTTACAGCCTAAGGTCATATCTTCATGTGTGTATGTGTGCAAAATGCAGAGAGGTATCTTGCTCAACTTTCTTTCACAGATTTGCAGCAGTGTTTTATCAGAATCTAATTCAGCCAGTGTAGGTAAGCTTCTAGGTTTCAAATCAGTAAGAAAAGCGCATGGGAAGGAATATTTGACCTTCTTCAGTGCACAGTCTGCAAAGTGATCTGAGATTCAGATGTGTCAGGGTGAAGGAAAGAATAAACAGCAGCCAAAACTGAAGACAGACAGCAAATTGCAGACACACAGAAGCTATAAAAGCCTGAGAGATTGACTCCTATACGGGATATCGAGGATTTTTGGCATCTTGGATCACTAATCCACTCAGGATATCTTCTGTGATCAAACAATATGTCAATCAATGTCCAAATGATTAATATGAATGACATTTTATGTCTCAAATGCCAACCAGTAGGTGGTAAAGGATGTGCTGGCTGCATGAAAAATGTATCTTTAATGGATTTACAGTGATTAGGAAAGCTCAGCAGCAACCAAAGGATGTCTTTTGGGTTTTCTTAAGGTAAATAATAAAAACTACCTTGAACAAGCATTTACATTTGGACTCACAAGCCAGAAATTCTCAAGTTGAGGCCCTGTGCACATGAGAAACATCCCATTATTGCTTTGATAAGTAGCACAAGTTCTTTGATGAAATTGAAAGGTTTGATTTCACTTAAATCATTTTCAAAAAAGGATGAATATTTCCTGTTCCAAATTTTCCCTCACATGTTTTTAAGTTAGAATATCCCTGCCTGGAAGTTCTGTTAACATTCAGGGTTCACAGCATGTGATGCCAATTATCTACTGGGTCATTACCACTCGTGACAGAAGTCACCATCCCCCCAAAAAGGTTTTAGTGGAACAGGCATAACGTTTCATCAGCACTACCAATGGTTCTTTGTATTGAGAAGGAATAAAAATGAAACTAGGGTCATTGTGTGAGATACAGCACACCATTAACACCAAGAAGAAAAAAAGGGAGTGAGCATAAAAAATAGAATAGGGTTGCTTTTCAGTCATCCAATGCCAAAACACAATAGAAAGGTGATGAAAAAGACCATCTGCTTGATATTAAAAACTATAGCTGAAAATATGGCCGAACTAAAGTTGTGATTTTAGCAAAAAGTTAAACATCTCATATGATGTGTTCTATGACCTCTACTTTGTTTTAAGTTTTGTTAAGCAGAGAGGTGGTACAGTATCACAAGCATTAGGATTTAGCTCAAGCGATTTAGCTCAGTGCTGAACAACGCAATCTCCATCAATAGATCAATAGATAGATATATACACACAACACTGATAGACAGAGAGATACATATTCTTTGAAAGCTTGCCTCCAAATCAACAGTTTTCATGTCTTCTTTGCATTAATGCAAGAAATTGATGAGAAAGTTTGAATCTTTGATGTTTGCTGCTGTTTCTCTTTCTGTAACACTGAAGTTATGAAGTCACCTGTTTATATTTTCCGGCCACATCTCGACAGACCTTGTTTAAGGTAGGACACCTATAAATCACCCCTTTTACCTTGTACTTTAATGGACATGGAGGATAAACATATTTTTATCTCGTGTTATTCATGAGGCCAATTCAACATCTCGCAGACAAGTCAATAAGTTGGATTGAGAATTAAGCCAAGGTGAACAGTGCGATTGACTCTGGCCAGTCTTAGAGGAATCATAGGGGCAGGCTCTTCCCTCAGGCTCTCTCGTCAATGGGAAATAGTGGGAGGTACATCGCAAGACCGAGTGCATATATTAGCATACTACATTATTCATCCCTTGTCAGTAGGTTGAATGGCTGCAGTTTACTTTTAAAGACAAATGTGAGGCTTATAAATCAAATAAGCCTGATACACTTTGTCCCAGGTGTTGTGTAGTTGTTGAATTTTACCCCACCTGAGACAAGAGGAACTCAAGTTATTGGTTTGAAAAAAAAAAAGAAAACAAAGTATTCACTGACTTGCAATATAGAGATTCTACATCACTAGTGTGGAGTACTGATAGAGTCTGTGATCAATACCCATACCCCTCATTCCTTCTGAAGTTTCCAGGATTTCTGGCTTTTAAGCTGTACTTTCTGTTTGGTGCTCCTAATTACTGCCCAATCATCGCCGCGCTAACACACACAAGCACCTTAGAAACCCGGCAAGCTTTGAAATTTCTCGCTTAATTCTGGCATCTTTCCAGTTCTGCGGAAAAAAAAAGACACACGAACACAGAGAGCAAGTAGAAGCAGGTGATGAGTAACTAATGACTTCAACTGGTCACCGGAGCAGAACTGTGTTTCAACACTGCCAACAGTTATGTTGTCACTTTTCCCCTCTACATCAGGGTGTCAGACTTTAAAATGAAGTGACAGATCTCTTCTCGAGCTGCACTCTACCAGCTAAGGACACTGATGGCTGGATCCTGAGGCAGAAAGGTCAGGCCACTAGGTTGGTTGTGCTAATGGACTGCTGACCGGGCAATAAGCCACACTCTCAGGAGACATTTGCAGCCTAGTTCTCACCTCAGCGGTGTGGGTCCCCTGTCCTTTGCATCACACCCATTAGCATTTACCAACACTGGGGATTATTCTCACGTTTTTCTTTCCTAATCAGCCACACATGGCCTCTTACCCTGTCACTTCCTGCATTTTCTGCCACATGGATCCCCATATGCAGGTTTAATTCAGAGTTTGAACTAAAAATATTATTTAAAAACACAAGGTTATAGGAGATTTGGAGCTCAGAACAAAGTGTAGACATTTGTGAAGATCCACCTCAAGATGGCAGTGTTCACCATGGCAGGGTGCTTTGCTCTTGAGCTCAACAGCTTGACTTTCTCTGCAGCGGCGTAAAGAACTGTGGCTGGAAGTGAGTTGGTGTTAAATTATGGCTGGATGTCTCCAATCTGCTCTTTTCAAGTAAGCTCTCATCCCTTTTAACATCTCGTTGCGGGGCAGCTCAGTATACAGTCCAGCCTTGTCTTTGTTTTTTTTGTTTTTTTTTAACTTGTGCAAGATACAGGTATGGGGCAAATTCCAAAGACACATCAAAGCATCTTCAGATAACCACAACTCCTGAGCTGTTTAATAAGTGCTCATCCTTTGCTTGATCCACGTGTGCATATGGATTTGATGACAAGGATAACTGTCAAGGTTATGTGTTAGGGACAAACGCTATAACGATCGGGTGTAGGGTGCTAAGCGTGTTGGACAGAGCGTGAATATGCACCTTGTGCAAAGATGCTTAGACAACGGATTCTCTGTTTAGTGTGCAGTTACAAGTGACTCACACACAGAGATGTTATTGTGTTCCTGTGTTTATTCCTGGAGCGTCGGTATCCATGGAACTGATACGGGTTCAAATGCCCTCTACAGCTTTTTTTTTATGACCACCTCAGTTATTGTGGATTGCCCCGAAAACAAACTAACAGGTTGGATTTTGCATTTGGTCCGTGACTTAGTTTTCACTGCCCAGACACAGTCACGCACAAGTATTTTCCCCCTATTTCGACTCCGCGTTATCATCAGCAACAATGCTTCATCATCGTCCTCCTAACCATCGCTCACCTCAAGCCTCGGGGTTTTTGGTTAAGCGTCTCTGCAGCCTGCAGCATCTTAATGGAGCATCTCTCGGCGGACGGGTACTCGTTTGAGTGACGTGGCCGCGGGCCAATCCCGTTGCAGTTCGAAATGACGACGCGGCTGAAGCGGAGGGCGGTGTCCAATGACGAGGGCCGGCGTTTGGGGGGGGCGTCGGAGGGGTATACTTCACCACCCCTCCTATGGGTTTACAAAGAGTTAGTGCAAGATATTCTGCTCTGGGAGTGAGAGTGCAAGGATAAACGGTACATACAGTGTGCGCATCGGTGTCACACTGGACAGCCTTCTTATTAAGGTTGGCTTGCCAACTGGGATTGACTCTGAGATCTGGAACATTTTTTTTTCTCTTATAACCCCCCATGATCTATTTTTTTAAAAGAAAAATTATCTTATTTTTCTAACCTTGTGTCTACGCTCGGTGATTATTGATGGAGCTCCGCGAACTTGAAACATGACGGGGCATGAGCGTCTTTTTTTGCGTTCACCACGTCGGCGCCTTCACCTTCACAGGTAGCCGGGGAACAGAATAAAACACCGCTTTTTTTTTTGTTGCTCAGGACGTTTATCGGAGACGAGCATTGATTCGGGAAAAGCTTTTCTCTAATGGAAGTCACCACAAACCTCTGACCAAATTGATGTGTCTGCCGGACGGTCGACGCTCATCACCGCAATCACCGCAGGTCGCACACTTAGTCCCTGTCCATTTCTGAAGTTAAATGGGGGGAAAGGAACTGCGACACTGGCTGTACAGCCACTAATTTACCCCCAGCGTTTACTCCAAACCTGTTCCTCTTTCTGCTTTCTCACACGGGGCTTTTTTTTTCTTCTCTCTTTCCTGGACCCCCGCGCAGAGATCTGGCAGAGCAGGATCTCTCAACCAGAATAAACTCGCGTACAAACGGCACACTGGGATGAGAAGACTATGAGTTGACACACTCCAGTTTTTCTCCTTCGCTGCAACGGATTTGGGTATGTAGGATAAGAATAGGGCTCAGTAGCCCAGTGAATTCAACATCTGACTGAGCTTACTTTGTGGGCTTCATTCATGCGCATCCATTTGTTTCGGAGCCCACACACAGTGGAAGCTCTTTAATTTTGCCAATTTAAGTGTGAAATTAGTAAGACTGTGTAACGTGTTGTGAAGTTTTGTGGCCTACGGGGGCGGGGGGTTTAATAATTCTTTGTGCATATAAAATATAGAGGATTTTGAGGGGGAGAAAAAACAAACGAAAAGCTGCTGCAGTTCAGCCTTCTGCTTGCTAATATTTGTGTGAATGTTTGAATGAAATGCTGATTAAATCTTAATCTAATATTTAACATTGAGTAATTAAAATTATCAGTGTGGACAACAGAGTTAATCTTGGAATTGTTGCTTGTTGATTTAATGTAATTGCAGTTTATGCTGAAGTTACTTCACTGAAGGAAAACTCTGTTATATATTCATAGGTGTGTTTGTGGAAGATTCCTGCCATCGCTTGCAAGGAATTGCCGCCTGTAACAGTGTTTCACAGAGAGAAACTGTTGAGTTGTGAAGACTGGAGCCACACTGACAGTATAATGGATCTAAAAGACTATTACCTGTTGGGTGCCCTGCTTGCCTGCATATGGCTGGATCCCTCAATAGCTCAAGAACTTATCTACCCCATCAGAGAGGAATTGCAAGAAAATGTTCTCATCGGAAATATACCAAAGGACCTAAACATTTCCCATACAAATGCTGCCACTGGAGCAAGTGCTAATCTTGTGTACCGGCTTGTCTCCAAAGCTGGAGACAACCCACTGGTCCGTGTTCTGAGTAGCACTGGAGAGATATTCACAACATCAAACCGAATCGACAGAGAGAAGTTGTGCCCCGGTCCCTCTTTTGAAGAGAGCGAGTGCTCCTTTGAAATTGAAGTGGTCATACTGCCTAATGATTATTTCAGGCTGATTAAGATAAAAATAATCGTCAAAGACACAAATGATAATGCCCCCATGTTCCCATCCCCTGTGATCAACATCTCTATCCCAGAAAACACCCTCATTAACAGCCGCTTTGCTATTCCTTCTGCCACTGACCCAGACACCGGACCCAACAGTGTTCACAAATATGAGTTGATCAATGGGCAGAGTGCCTTTGGATTAGACATTGTAGAAACGCCTGAGGGGGAGAAGTGGCCCCAGCTCATTGTGCAGCACAATCTGGACAGAGAGCAAAAGGACACATATGTGATGAAGATTAAAGTAGAGGATGGCGGCAGTCCACAGAAATCCAGCACTGCCATTCTTCAGGTCACTGTAACAGATGTCAATGATAACAAGCCAGCATTCAAAGAGAATCAAATTGAGGTGCACATACCAGAGAACTCCCCGATTGGCACGTCCGTCGTGCAGCTCCAGGCCACAGATGCAGACATAGGGGCAAATGCAGAAATACATTATGTATTTGGGACTCAGGTGTCTCCTGCTACAAAAAGACTCTTTGCAATAAACACAACATCTGGCCTAATTACAGTGCAGAAACCTCTGGACAGGGAGGAGACCGCTATTCATAAGGTTTCCGTTTTAGCCAGCGATGGGAGTTCAAGTCCAGCCAGAGCGACTGTTACCATAAATGTGACTGACGTTAATGACAATCCACCCAATATTGACCTGAGATACATAATCAGTCCCATTAATGGCACCGTTTTCCTCTCGGAGAAGGATCCTATCAACACCAAGATAGCTTTGATCACAGTGTCGGACAAAGACACTGACATCAACGGCAAGGTCATTTGTTTCATAGAGAAAGACGTGCCCTTCCATCTCAAAGCTGTGTATGATAACCAGTATCTGCTGGAGACATCTGCGTTGCTGGACTATGAAGGGACGAAAGAGTACAACTTTAAGATTGTAGCTTCTGACTCCGGAAAGCCAAGCCTGAATCAAACGGCCCTGGTGAGAGTGAGGCTTGCAGATGAGAACGACAACCCACCTATTTTTACTCAACCAGTCATTGAGCTGGCCGTCATGGAGAACAACAAGCGTGACCTATTCCTCACGACTCTCAGCGCCACAGACGAGGACAGCGGCAAGAATGCTGATATAGTGTATCAGCTGGGACCAAATGCATCATTTTTCGATTTGGACCGTAAAACAGGCGTCCTGACTGCCTCCAGGGTTTTTGATAGGGAGGACCAGGATAGGTTCCTCTTTACTGTAACTGCAAGAGACAACGGAACTCCCCCCCTGCAAACACAGGCAGCTGTTATCGTAACTGTGCTGGATGAAAATGATAACAATCCTAAATTCACTCATAACCACTTTCAGTTCTTTGTGTCAGAAAATCTGCCTAAATACAGCACTGTGGGGGTGATAACTGTGACAGATTCAGATGCAGGGGAAAATGCTGCTGTCTCGCTCTCTATACTGAATGACAATGAGAACTTTATACTAGATCCATACTCCGGGGTGATAAAATCTAATGTGTCATTTGACAGGGAGCAACAGAGCTCCTACACCTTTGATGTTAGGGCTGTGGACAGCGGCAGGCCTCCTTGCTCCTCAGCTGCCAAGGTGACCATCAACGTCATCGATGTGAACGACAACACCCCGATTGTCATCTACCCCCCTTCCAACACATCTTTCAAGCTAGTGCCTCTCTCCTCTATTCCGGGATCTGTGGTGGCAGAGGTGTTTGCTGTGGATGGTGATACGGGGATGAACGCTGAACTGAAATACACCATCGTCAGTGGTAACAACAAGGGTTTGTTCAGAATCGACCCTGTCACCGGAAATATTACCCTGGAAGAAAAACCAACGGTAACTGACATAGGCTTACACAGATTAGTAGTCAACATTAGTGACCTGGGCTATCCAAAATCCCTCCATACCCTTGTCCTGGTATATTTATATGTCAATGACACTGTGGGCAACTCATCTCTCATATACGATCTCATTCGGCGTACAATGGAGACCCCAATTGACCGAAACATTGGTGAAAGCAGTGAAACTTATCAAAATGGTGACTATTTAACCATAATGATAGCCTTTGTCACTGGCGCCTTAGTGGTGATAATTGTCATCTTTGTGACGGTGCTGCTGCGCTGTCGCCACGCTTCCAGGTTCAAAGCTGCACAGAGGAAAAAACAGGGGGCTGAGTGGATGTCACCCAACACAGAAAACAAACAGAACAAGAAGAAAAAGCGCAAGAAAAGGAAGTCCCCCAAAAGCTCTTTGCTCAACTTTGTCACTATCGAGGGGAACAAACCTGACGACCCAGCCCACGAGCCTATAAACGGAACCATCAGTCTGCCTACTGAGATGGAAGAGCAAGGGATTGGTCGCTTTGATTGGAATGCCACACCCACCACAACCTTCAAACCTAGCAGCCCTGACCTGGCTCGCCACTACAAATCTGCCTCGCCACAATCTGCCTTCCACCTCAAGGCGGACACACCGGTATCAGTGAAGAAGCATCACGTGATTCAGGAACTCCCATTGGATAACACATTTGTTGGAGGCTGCGACACCCTTTCGAAGCGATCCTCCACCAGCTCCGATCACTTCAGTGCCTCAGAGTGCAGCTCCCAAGGAGGGTTCAAGACCAAGGGGCCCATGCACACCAGACAGCAGGTAAAGGAGCACTTTTACTGGTCTATAAGTACTGCCTATAACTGCCCTGTTCCACAGTGCTGAAGTGCCAGTCTAGATTAGGCACTCACTTTAAGTTACATTGAAGCAACAGAAAAAAGAGTTGCGAGACTTTCTGCCTCAGCAAGTTCCAATTTATCTGAAGTAGAAATAAAAACAGGAGTAAATAAGTGAAAAAAAATCCTTCTAGTTAATAGAGTTGGTTGTGGACTAAACAATCAAAAGCATAATTTGTGGGTAATAATCCTAAAGAATTCTGTCAGTGATATATCTAACTCATATTCAACAAAATGCAAGTTAGTGAGAAATTGCCTTGCCTTATTTTCTACTCTATTTTTTTTCTTCTTCAAAACCGGGTTAGATCACTGATCAAATGTATCTACATATCATTACTTGTGACTTGATGTTCTTTGTGAAAGAAACATTTTTTTCTTGCCTATCTACTCCTATAATCCTCTCCATTACAGCTAAATGCTGCCTAATCCCCCTCCAAAAAAGCTGATCACCTTTCTCCTCATAAATCTGAGTGTATTCATGTTTTTTTGTTTTGTTTGTTTCTTTGTTTTGGTGTGCATTGTAAGATCACAAACGCTTCTGTAACCTTTTCAACACCTGCTGCAGTAACAACGGTCAATAATTAGTCTGCTTCAGCTTTATTGTGAATGTCATTGTAGGCTTTGCCTCTTCATCTAAGCTTGAATTAAATGCCTCTTCTCAAATCACAGCGGCGAACTGAGTGAAGCTCTTCTGGAACTTGATACACATCCAATTCAAAAAGGATTAGCCAATAATGAGCCTTGAATTCCTGCGTTATACGTGCAGGTTTTTATCAAATCCTTATTAATTTTTCTGCTAATAAAGCAGTTCCACACAACAGACAGTTCCATTGTGATGTAGCGCACGTGGATAAATGTGGGGAGCGACAGAAGGAGGGAAGCAGGCAGAGAGTAAGGGGGCGGATAGGAAGCTGGGAGATTGTTGTCAGTGGGTCAGGCTTGACGGGTGGTGGTACTGAACCTTTAGGTGGCAGTCTTGCGCTGCATGCCGCGACCTGGCGCTTGGCCAGCCTGCAGTGGAATGCAAGTGAGGAGAAGTAAGGAGTGAAACCTGCGTTAGTGTTCTTAGTGAAACGCTCATGCCTAATGATGCAGATGCTGCACAGGGAAGATTGATAATGGCAGTTGGAGATGTGAGCGATACGATCTATCCGGAGGAGAGAGTGGAATTACAGGGGTGACACTGTGCGACTCCTGTCAATGCATATCTCCGGGTCACCGCATCTGGGGTTGCAATTAATGTGCGTCTTTGTGAGAGGTAGCAGTCAAAAGAGGCATTCAGGGTGGCGTCATTCGCCAGTCACCGTCGGCGCGTGCGAGCAGTTGGTGAAGTGAGAACGAGACGGGGCAAAGCGAGGAGATGAAACGGGTGATGGCGGTTACGGGGGGGTGGGTTTAGAATAGGAGGGCAGCGTTCCAGCCCTAGAGGGGGACACATGAGATATGACACTGTGCTGTAAGCACAACTTCATTGATTTGCTCAGTCATCCCACAATTCCACACAAGATTTATTGGAATCAATAATTCTGACAAATGATTCAAAAAAGCGCACAAACAGAGCCAATGTGTTTTCAATAGTGCCACTGAGGATATACACTTTTGCTCACGCAGCTCTCTGCAGCTTGATTCGTGCTTTCCAGGGTACTTGTGTAGAGGATAAGTCTAAACTGAACAGAAAGTAATGGGTGAAAATGCTCTCAGGTTGTGCCTCAGTGTAATTCAGGGCACTTTAATTGCCAGCTTAACGTCTTCTTTCTGAACACACGTGCTTTGACAACTTGAAACTTATAAACATGTCTTATGACTGAGAATTCACAAAGTCTTAATCAAATCAATAGTTTGGAGATCACTCATCTCTGGACAAATATACAAAACAGATATACATATATTTATGTTGTTTTAACCATTATCTGTCTTTATTTAGATTGTTATTGGTTTTCAGGCATATATACCACTATGAAATTTTGACTGATGAAGCATCTAGCTGTTGGAGTTATTGATTTTGGTAAAACAGTTAAACTGCACTGACACGATTATCGGGCCATGTTGACAGAAAAGAGGCAATTCCATGTTATGATTATTTTAAAAATGCCGATCATCTCTATCAAAATGTGCATGTGATTTCCATTTTAAGCCAATGCTCATCAACTCATAAGTTAAGTTCATGTTTGCATTTCTCACTGCCAAATGATTATAATAGTGATAAAAACTAAAATGAAAATTTGACAAAATTTTATTTGGATGCAAAAGAAAGACAGAAAGAAATTAAAACAATTATCTTGGAATAAAATCCAAAGCAGACAGTATATCCAGAAGGTAATACCTCTGGATTATCATATCATATTCCCAGCAGAGTCGAGGCGCTTTGGAAAAAGATAGTAACTGCATTATTAAAAGTCTGTCTTATATATAGGCATATAATAAAAATGTGTCAATACGATTCAAAGTTATTACCAGTTACTTTTTGGTTGTAAAATGTGAGTTGATGTAATATACTGAAATTGCAACCAGTTGAGTTCTGATTTGTTGCACTGTATGAGGCATCACAAAAGCAGTTGATAGAATGATGAAATGTAATACTTTTCAGTGATGTGTGTGTAGCAGAAACCAGCACCAACCATCCTTGGTCACCTGAATTTAACATGAAATGAGCAATTAAGCAGAGGAGAACGTTAAAAAATAAGAGACACAAAGCTGAGGGGAATGCCTTTTGATGCTGACCTTTTCTTCAAGATGTGAAAAGCTACTTTCTTCCGCGTTTTAAGAGCTGCTTCTATGCCACACCAATCAATAATGGTGGAAACTGATTGATAAAAGTAAACAGAGGGACGGACACTGATAGCAACAGCAGAGCATGACCTTCAGTGATGGCTTTTCAGAGAGTGTAGAACATGTATGGTGTAGTAATAGCAAACATCTTCGGCAGTTCCATCACAGATAAATGCCTTTTAGAATCAGCTCTGTATGGACCCAAACTTTGCTCAAAGCAATAGAAGCGATTCCGGCCTACCCATTCTTTCTCTCACTCTCTCTCTCTCTTTTTTTACTTATTATGTACCCTCTAGGGACCCATGTTAGTGTAAACAACACTGGAAGAAAAAAAGGGATAAAAACACTGTCCTACTTTCATTCGGCAACACGAGCATCCAAGAAAACTAAGTATAATCATCACCATCAGTCTTACTCTCTTGCTGTCAGAAGGCTTAGACATAGATGTGGTTCTCTATAATAACACGAGCCCAGTGGCTATGCATTAACTATGTGCTGTATGTCAGATCCCAGAGCTCATGTTATCAACACATTAACTTGGCTTACTGAAGGGGAACAGGGATTAAAAGTAATTGCAGTGAAAGTGTTTAAAAAAATCACGAATACATAGTGAATATACAGTACAACCCCCCTCCCCCACCACCACCACCAAGAATTGTAAATACATTTCATAGTAAATTTTAAAATCTGGTTGTCAATAGATTCATCACTATACACTCTTACAAATACATAAGAGGTCTTTTTTCCCTTAACCTTTTTTAGTGATCACATACAATACAAAAATGGTAACACAGTTATGAGCCCACACAGTGTTTCCAGTTGTGCAACCATAATACAAAAAAATAGTAATTAATCTGGGTTAGTAGCTATTTTTGTTGCATGGCAGGAAAGAACAATACAGTTGGCCTACAATTAACCACAATCTGCTTTAATATGCTCTTCCACACCACAAGTCATGTTTTTCCTCCGGAGACAGACATTATACCTCCTCGTGCATGCAGTGTTGGCTGAACAAATAATAAATTCACATTCACATGTACGATACATTTTTATCATTTTTTTTCTTTTGGGTCTAGTTTTGTCCCATGTGTCATTTTGTTACTTATGATATGAATGGTAGTGAAAAAAATTGGCACGCAATTGAGAAGGTACAGTATATGGAATATACTGATGGGATGAATATGTGTGAGGGGTAAAACATAAATGCTTAGCTGAGTACCTCTGCCATCATCTTGTCAGAACATTTAATGAATGGATATTCTATGCAAACAGGAGTTTATACAGACCATTGTAATTATAGAGCCTTGAGGGAGTCGTCCTTCTTGTGCAGGTTCATTTGCCACATTAATAAGGGGATTAGTAGTATGCACGGGGCTGATGGCGGCAGGAAAAGTTTGAGAAGATTAATGAACTATGACAATGTTGCACCTGAGGGGAAAAGTCTGTTGCGATATCTTCTGGGTTGTGCTGACACAGAGTTTGGCAGTAGGGAAGAAGAAGATGGAGAGAGGCCACTGATTGTTGCCGACTGTGATCGTACATCCTTCTCCCCAGCTGTCCTGTCACTTAATCAGGGTACTGTGCTGGTGATCTCTGGTGCTCGATGTGTGCTTGCAGCTCACTGGCTGATTATGTTCCAGCGAATCTAGTGTTCTCTTGAAAATGAGAACACCACCTTGTAAACTTGCTTTTGTTATTGTTGTCGTGAATTAAATATGAAAGCGGACAAATAACAGAAAAGACATTAATCCATATACTCTCCGATTTGTGTTTCCTATGCTGCCAAGAGCAGTTTAATAACAGAAGAAACGGCAGACCAATGCAAGACAAATAATCAAATATAGCGTTTATATACACTGAGTAACATGTTGCAAACATCAAAAGAAATATACATATCCAGAGATAGAAGACCAAGTCCGACAAGAGAACCTTGTTTATAAAAAAAAACAAAAAAAAACTTATCATGTACTCTATATCTCTGTGGGTAAAATTAAATTAAATAAATGGCAGGCTATACTGAATTAGTGGTCGTGAGTAGTCACAATAATCCACTATCAGAGTAGATTATTTCCCCAAGGGGATGGTGTTTCGTCTGTACAAAACAACTAAATAAATCAAAGCTCCCTGTTGATACACTGGGCTCCACTGTTCATTTATATGTCTTTTTTTTTCCCTGGTGAGAAAAATGAAATTCTACCGATGTCCATATATTCCTTCCATATTTTCTGATATAGATTTATTTATTTGTTGATAGCCTTTTTTAATTTTTTCCCCCTATTCTATGGAACTGCCAGGGACATCATAGATAAAACACAGATGATGGCAAATTACCAGGAATCACTTTATGGTTTTATTTGTGAACACTTTTGATTTCTCTTTCTGTTTTAAAAACATACTCACAGCATGTGTTGTACAAACCTTTCTTCATAGCACTGTTTTCCTCTTAAAAATGCGTATAATCCTGTTTTCATTATCGAAATGAACGTCTCATATCACAAAATCTTATTTCTGTTTGCAGACTTCCTTTTCCATTTTTTTTCAAGTTTTTTTGTTTGTCCATCACTTTTGGCTGGGAACCCTCGTGACTGAAGTTCATCATTCATTTTCAACACGTTCTCAGTGAAAATTGATTGATGATCAGTCTTCAGGTGGTTTGCTTTCTGTCATCAATGCACGGAAAGTCGCCACAGCCTTTGTGCGACTGACGTTACTTAATTCATCCCCATGTTTTCACTAATCCACAAAAAACATTTCTCGCTTTCCTACGGCAATCAATCAACTTGACGAACTGGCTCGCTTTTTTTTTTTTTCCCCCAGCGCTGCATGAAGAGAATAAGACAAACTGCAGCTTAAACTACTGACATGAAAGTATCAACACCTCATTTGAATTCCCTCAAAGTATCCCTAAAAATAAGAGTAGAGTGTGGAAGAAAATGTTTCTTGACTGCTTGCTTGTCTACAAAAACAAAGTTCTATAAAAAAAAAAATGCAGTGATAATGCTTCTTCATTGTTTGACTGCCCCCACCCCGACAACCCATCTCTCTCACTTGGCCCCTCCACCCACTCCTTCTCTTCCCCATCTCCGATCCTATCCTTTCACCCATGTTTTTCTTTTTTTTTCTTTTTTTTTGAGGGGTCAGTGCCATTACATGCTATGTTAAAACACCAAGAGTGTGCTCACCTTTGTGTTTAGATCGTTAGTGACAGATGAGGGCCCTTTGTGTACAGCACGCAGCCCGACTGTCTTCCTGTTTTTATCCCCTCTCTGGTCATCATTTGAGGGGAAAAGGTGCACGGGTAAAAAAAGATAGCCAAAGCGGTTCTGTATGTCCTGACATGACAAAGCCAGAGGGAGACCTTGTCATGGAGTTGTTATGTCAAGTAACACACAGGCTGCCGCTCAGTCGCTAACGTGTGCGAGTGTCCAAACTAATAGTTGTGATAATGGCATTGCCAGCCAAAACCCTCCCTGAAGCAAAGAGCCACGCTTGACTTGAAATGTGACTGCCATTGACTGCTTTGCCACTGGGCCTCATAGCTCACAAAGACTCTGTAACCCTCATCAATGTAAATCTTTCTTGTATATATGAAATGTTTCATGTAAATTGAACTCCTGGTAATCTTGCCTAATGTGCTGTGTTAAACAATAATGGACTTGTTTTATTTTTTTATGTTATTTATTTGCCCTGCTTTCTCCGTTTGCTTTTTTCCCCCCCCACTGCTGGGTATTCATTAATTACATCTGAAATAAACTTTTACAGTGATCCAGTACACCGCAACCTCTATTCTGTTTATGAAAGCTTTATCTGAACACTGCTATTCTACCTTTATAATTTCATAATAAATGTTTCAAAGAGATCGTTTCTCTCTTGTTTTGAATTCGTCCATTTGTTCTTCATGTTTAAACTTGGATGCATTTCAGTCAAACTATAAGGTGTGCACCATTTCCAATCAGCAGTTACCCACATTTAAATGCTTGAGCTGATTCTACGACCAGGCTCTTTATTTTCAGACGCAAACATATTTTCTGGATTTAGCAATCTTTTGTTTAAAAAGTGGCACACAAAGACACACATACACTGCCAACTTAATTATTCACTAACGAATAAATGCTTAAAGATAATTCAAAGAGCACATTTGGTTTGGGGGAATTTTTAATACGTTCATTAAATGTAACATAAACACGCATTGTCATTATGTTCTGTACGCAGTTTGATGGCAGACTCAGCGATGAGCTTTGCTGACCTAAATTCATGAATGTCAATGGGATCAAGTTGGCAGCTGTTCTAAAGCATTTGAAGCTAAGAGGTTTTATTCATAGTTCTTGATAGTCTAGCAGTAAAAGACTGGCTCAGATTTTGTAAAGTCCACACAGTATAATGTTCCTTGCACATATTTGTGGATTCAATTCTTAAAACTTTTTTTACTAGAAGATATAAACTTAAAAAAATAAAGATATGAGCTGCCCCATTTAGATGTTTATAAGTGTTTTCTGACGGCAAAGTATTTCGCCTTTGCACAATTTTTAAAAAGTTAATTTGCTCATGTGAATTGTCTCCAAATTTAAGCCCAAAAACAATACTATCCTTCAAAAGGCAGGGTGAGTACATAGAATATATATATATATATATATATATATATATATATATATATATATCCTGTTCATATAGTCATTTCCGTCACATGTGACAAAACATCCCAGGCATGTAAACTGTCGACTGTAGAGTTGTGGAAAGAGGTACGACTGCAATTCTCTCCTCAGAACAAATGTTAATCTTGTTTGTCTGCTCCTTGTCTATTAAGAGTAGTGTGTTGTTTTTCTGATTGGATATTGATCGAG
Source organism: Menidia beryllina (assembly GCA_013363375.1). Taxonomy (NCBI): domain Eukaryota; kingdom Metazoa; phylum Chordata; class Actinopteri; order Atheriniformes; family Atherinopsidae; genus Menidia; species Menidia beryllina. The sequence goes on from JABUIW010000020.1 coordinate 2,810,910, forward strand.
GGGGTTGCGTCGTTGGCATAAATACAAGTGTTAGGAGTTGACTGCGTAGTGACTTGGTGAATCTTAGCGATCTGGTACAAATGGCTTCAGTTATGTCATACAGGCCTCACACGAGCGTGGACACGGAAGCAATGACCTGCTTTGAAATGAGCAGTCCAGGCTTTCATTTACTCATTAATATCCACATGAAACAAATTAACCCAATGCCTGCTTTGTGGGTAGTTTGTACTCATACAGTTAAGTGGGATAATGGGTAAATGTCAAAAACTGACATTTATTTGAGTCTCATCCAATTCTTTTATTTAGATTTAGATTTTCCATTTGGTATTTTAGTGTCAGATCTTGCAGAGGCACGTTACTAAAGCACATTTGAGTTTCTAACTAAAATAACTGTCTGAAAAATCTTGTAAAATGACCAGTTATAACAATAATTATGTTTGACTTGTGCATAATGGGTTAGGTGTGTTTATTCAGATGGTGTGCAGCCACAGAATCACTCAGAACCTGTATTTGCATTAATTTCTCGTCAGCCAAGTTGACACGGTCTTGTGTTTGGGAGTCTAGATATTGGCTGACCTTTGAAGAGGATCATGAAAAAAGTTTTAGCCATAGTTATACTCTTATGCAGTGAGGTCTAAAGTCATTAATGTTGCATTGTCTACTGTACAAACGGGTCCTGGTTCTTCAGGTTGAATCACTTAGCTGGTTTTCCGGATGAAACTGGCAATTTTCTCCACAACCTCTCTCTCAGTCCTGATATTACACGTTGGAATTATCAGGAAATCGTTAAAAGTCTTGTCAATGTTTAACCGAGTTTTGTTAAATAACTGGAGTGCATTATTTTCTCTTGCACCCTGTTATATAACCAGTCCCTTGCGCTTACATTAGCTGTAGCTCTACACCGATGGCTTTTCAACATCAAAGTTGCAACAGGAGATGCATCATCTAGTCAAGGATTGAGGGATTTTCACTCAGACATAAATCCCATGTTCAAAGCTTTTATAATAGCGAATTATGGCAGTTTATTGATTGCCAATTTGCCTTAGATCTGGAGCATTTATCTGTGTGGTGAAAAGTGGCCTTACATTCTTGTAATGTGAATTAGGCTTAAGACGGTATGTCTGTAAGGAAAATCTGTGTGACACAGATAGACAGGAAACATCTATCCATCTGGCTTTCTCATTTCTGTCTCCCGTATATCTGAGCACTTAGTGGATCAATCAGGGGAGACTGGGCATTTTGTTTTAAAGAGACATGAGGCAAAACAAGAAATTGCTGTGTGTGTGTATGTCATTTTGGAATGTGAGAAAAACACTAGGTTTTATAGGGCAGTGAAGCATTCAAGGTGACTTTCGAAATCAAATTCCTAAATGGGCATAAAATGGGCACTTTGAGTGTTACACTTCCTCTTCTTCCCTATCTACCTAACTGGAGTATGCAAAAGGATTATAGCTTCACAACCAGAAAGGACTCCTGAATCATCGAAGAGTTGTTGAGATTAATCTAAAATGCTTCTTCAGGAAATAGATGTCATGTTTTCTTCAAGATGTAATGCAAATGTGAGGTGATTGTAGATAGTAGTCATATCTTTATTGTAATTCAGGACAGAATCTCAAGTGAAAGGGTTACACAGAAAAATAATCCACTCTGAATTCTCTTTAAGATTGTATTTAAATTTGAGCCCTTTTAACCAATCATTGCATTGAAAGTAAGTCAAGAGTGATAGAAGATGCTGCAATATCGGTATCTAATAAATCTTGAGCTGAGCAGCAAATGAACTGTGGCAGCTTCAGCTACATTAAAAACTGTATATTTAATCTTCTGTCTTCGATGATAAGAAATTGGAAGTGAACAAGTTGTATTTCCAAAGCCGTATCATCTCCAATATAATCATCATTATCATCATCATTACCAAAAACACTATCATAACAATCAAAGAAACACTTAAATGCATCATGGTGCTATCTAAAACCATTTGGAAAAGAAATGTTTTTCACAACATTTCCTTTTCTTTTTTTTTTTTCCCTATCCCTGGCAACAGTTATTTTTCTGTTCTGACACTCTCATTTGATAATCGCCAGCTACCTTTCAGTTTAAGAAGTATAGATGTGTCACCTCTGAGCTGGTTTTAATAGGGGGGAGGGGGAGGGGTGGTGTGGATTTCAAAGTGCCACACCAACACATCTATGGAAAGTAGGCCCAACTCAGCTTAATCTGTCCACTCTGTTTGAAAGCCAGAAGCAGAGCTTAGTCTGCATCTGAGTGAGGAGGAGGAGGGAAAAGGGCTAAATAAATAAATATAGGCTTTAAAGTTTGACCTCATCTATGCGGTCATTTAAAAAAAAATCTGTCTGCACTCCCTGCTTGGAATTTGAAACCTGACTTCTGACCTGAAGCATAATGATGTTGCCTGTCCATTCCATAGGGGGGGAAAGCATGATGTATGTGCTGTATTTCTAAACATCAAAATACATTGTCAAAGTGTCCCAGTCTCCATTTTATCCCAATACAATGGTAAGACTGTAGATTTGTGGAATCTTTGAAAATTCTGTGCCATTACTGAGGTTGATGGGGCAGCTTTACTGCATCTCTGTCCCTGCACATACCATAACCCTGAGTAGAAAGTCCTTTTTCTCCTCACAGCGTTTCTTCAACTAATATGCCAGCAGCACAATGTAACATGCACGTTTTGCCAATATAGAAGTAATTAACAAAGTGCACAGAAGACAAAAGTCTTGTCTCACAAAAGACTAAAACTGAACTGCTCAAGCAACCAGATACATTCAATTTTGTGTAGATGTTTTACAGAGACCCTGTGTATCTACCAGATAGACACACACACACCGTCTTAGCAGTGGATTTATAACCCCCGTGCTCACATTGTTCTGTTACAATTTTGTCATCGTGAAATTGAGTGCACATGACAGAGCATACATCCACTTGAACAATTATCCACACAAGGATGATGTCACATGCCTTTTTAACCTTGTTTGGATGGAAACCAGACTAATTCTGTTTCTGATCCCCCACCAGCATCGTACTTAGAGGCAGCACTTGTTTGATTATCTGCAGCCTGTACGCATTAGAATGTGTGGCCATAAAGGTGATTGTTAGATGAGCCAAAAATGGTCAAAAATATTGCGTGATTCATTTGCTGTGGTTGAAGAACTATTTAGAGCCTTACGTAAAGTAACCGAACAAGATAAAAATACTCAACTTCAAGTACAAAATGTTCTGTTTTTAGGGGTTTATATAAGCATTAAACCGGGAAGAAAGTAATCTTTGTGTAACTATATTTGATCTATAAATGAGCTGTGCTTGGATATTGTTCACTGATGTTGGGTAAGATTGTGTAGGCTCCTG
>JABUIW010000020.1:2818069-2890154 GCA_013363375.1 Menidia beryllina
TATCTATCTATCTATCTATCTATCTATCTATCTATCTATCTATCTATATATCTATCTATCTATCTATCTATCTATACAATATTACAATATCACACCAACATTTAATTTCCCTCTGGGATACATAAAGTGTTTTGATTAGTTGATTCCTGCTGTATCGTAGAAGTTGTATATGGATGCTCCAAGAGAATCAGTCCCAAAGATTTATTTTATTTTGACAAAAATCTCTGTTTGCCCTGGTCTTGCATTACTTGATCTTGTACATATCTATATTTGTCCTTTGAGCAAAAGGGTGACCTGTGCAAGATTTCAATCCTTTGTTTATCATAAACAATTTCCTTATTTCAGAAAGAAGATAGCGAAAAAATTGATTGAAATACATATTCATCATCTTTATCCTCTTCGTATTGAAGCAACTGGACTTTTTTTGAAAGTAGCATGTAAAGCGGGATTTGATGTCTGAGATTGGTATTCTGCATTCATGTGTAAGAGTCAGAGCTGAACAAGAAGGGCTTCTTTCATCTTCCTGTGCATGCATGTGTGTATGTGGTAGGGGTGTGCAGAGGTCACTGCCTTAATTGAATAATTGACTGGAAAGGCTCCATTCTGCCAGAAGTCTTAGTGAAATGAAAATAAAGACAGAAAAAAAGCGAGCGACTTACTCAAAAAACCAGTCCAGTCGTCAGTGAAGACTAAATAGAATAGAAATGAAAACAATAATTTCCTAATTAGATTAACTTTTCCTCTTTCATTCATCATGTTGGAGATGACAACAACACATAGGTTTGTGTTTAGTTTGTCAATTCGCTGGGCTTTACCAAATGCCGTCTGTAATTTTCGACAAAGATCTGGCCTTGAAGCCCCTGGTAATATCAAGTACAAACAATCAATCCCCAGCCAATCTCTTGAGGCCTTAATGGACTTGGAAGGAATATTAAGAGGTTTTGTCTGCAGAGAAGCTCTCTGCCACAGCAGTCGTCCCTCAGCTAATTTGTGTTTGTGTGCCAAGGGAGGCCACACAGTGGGACTGCTGTAACAGACTCTCAGTCCTACTTTCTGAGAAGCTGATGCCAGGCCAGCAAGCATGCATGCAAATATGTGCTCCCATCTAAATACAAAGAGACTGCATTGGCAACACGGAGCAGAAGATCAATCGGTTTGAATGCTTCTTTATAACATTGACCGTCGCTTTGAGTGTGATTGTTTTTGTGAGGGCAAGGTAGACTTTTTGGGCAGCCAGGATGAAGTAGGGTAATCATGAGATGGTAGGATAAGTACCCAGTCTTTGGGTGGCAGTTGAGCTTTAAATCTTTCTCATTGTTGTCACACATCAAAACTAATGAAAGTCAACACCACCCCAGAGGTGCGTTTCCTCTTAGTGCTACCTGGCTGTTTAGCATATGAAGAATCAGCGCTGCAAAATCTAATTAACCGGGATAGGAGGTCGCATTGTAGACCTCCTTCTCATGTGATTCGGTTTCTGGAGAGCACCTGTCAGATACTGTGAGATGAGCGGGATGGCTTAAGATTCTGACTTAATACTAGCCTGACATTTGTTTTTGTTTTTTTCATCTTCCCATGCTCTTCTCTCTCTGTCAGTACTCATTTTCTGCCTCAGCTTGAGTGTGGGGATGAGACCACAGGCTACCTCCAAGACAAGCTTTTCTTAACATATATGGATTTCTCTTCTTTTCTATCAAACATTTAAGCCTTATACTATTATCTTCTTTGAGCTTTTTTTTTAACCCTGTATTTTTACTCACTCTTTATCTCTAGCTTTTGATTTCTAATTATTTTCCTCCTATTTTCCTCGTCATTTCTTCCGCACTGCTCCACTCAGTCTATTTTCCATCTGTGTTCCTCAATCTTCTGTCTTTTGTGCCTGCGTTTCATTCCTTTCTATGCATTTCTCATTTTGTTCTCTAATTTGTTTCTCAATTTTCATCATTCACCATCTGCCTGTCAATTTCCTTTCACTTCACCCCTCTCCTCTTTGCTGTTTGTTGGAAGGCAGCCTTTCACTTTTTAGCTGGATTCCCCATTTTCTTGTTTTCAGCACGCACTTATCTAAAGTGTATAACCTAGCTCAGTATATAACTATTTGATTTTACCCACCTGAACCCTTCTGTCTAAGTGGCTGCTTAGCTTACTGCCAATTTAGAGTTTAACCTCAGGAGGGAAAGGCTATTGCCAGAGTGGCAGATGGTCAGAGGCGGAGGCAAAAAGATGCTGGGAAATTCGTCCCTTAACCTCTAATGCTCACTCCATCATTTAACCTTTCCTCACTTTTTATTTCTATGGTTTTATGAGCGAATGGGGCGAAGAAACAGACACGGACAGAGAGTCTATGTAGAATATGTGGGTGTGCTTTTCTGGGTGGAAGCAGCAACAGCCAGTGCACTCAGAGTCTACTCGACAACCTACCTGCATATTTTAAAGCCCTCATGCAATATTGCTTCTTAGTCTTCTGTTGATGTCTGTTGCCGCTCTCACCAATTTTCTGCCTCATTGTCATTCATATGCAATCTGTTTGTTTGGCTAACCTCTTCATAGTCAGACCATCTCAGCTGAGCCACTTTATGTGTATGTGTCACCGAGTGTATTTCATGCTATTTTTTTGTATTATCTGCATTGCCTTGGTTGTTCCCTCCGCTATCAGAAATTCTGCGGGACTTCTTTAGAAGCTCAAGGCTCTCGCAGCTCCTTGAGGTTTAACACTGCACAAACGATTAGGAGTGGAACAATACAACTTTCCAAGTTATTTCACATCTTCTTTGTTCATGCAACCTCAGTAGGAGGGGGCATGAACAAAGTTTTTAATCCTACCTCTGATAACCTTTACTCTTGCTGCATGATAAGATTTAGTAAGTGACTCTTTTACCTTTACACTGATTAAATTGATTTATGCCTGCTCCTTTGATTGCATTTGACCCAGCAGGAAATCTCTTCACCGTACACCAAGCACATACATCCATTCTATATAGTCATTTTCTTCCTATCAGTGTGACACAGACATTAATTAACAGCACAATGTCTTTATTTACATTTAAAGACCTTGTGCTGACGTTTTGAAATAATATGAACCTGCAATTGTTTCAGTGACATTGAAGGAGTAAGCTAATGTGCGGTGTACCACAAAGAATATATTCTGCATGTGTTTCTTAATATTCTTAATGCAGGTTTATGAAAGTGGAAGAGTTACAGATTTTCTCTTTGGAATAATATTCCTGCACAGCATGATCGCCTAGGAAAACATATTTTCTTATTTATACTTTGTGCAGGATGACTAATTTGTACGTATAATTTAGCTTTTTCATAAAACCACATAGTGCACCAGGAGCCTGGGGAAATCTGTCATGCTTATGATTGGAAGATGAGACACATCATTACCTTCCTGGTGAGCAAATATTTGGATCTCAAAATCATATGTATATTTACTCTGCCTTTTTTTTTTTTTTTTGTTGAAAATGCTGCAGTAGTTCTGCTGTACTTTATGTCAGAGCTGGTGTGGTTTCTAACGGTAACCAGACAGCATAAGAGGATGACGGGCTCATTATAACCCTACTGAGTGAAAATTAGCCCTTCTCTCTCAATGGTGCACTCGCCTCTTCTTCACTGGACAGTTCTACATATCCGTTGTTATGATAATAGCGCTATTCACTGTGAGTAGGGAAGGTGTTTTCAGCTGCAGAGGTCATTTTTCAGATTTATGGCTGTGAGTCTTCAATGTTGTAGAGCTTTTGTACAGCGTACATGTTTCTATGTGTATATACAGGGACAGAATGGCAACTCTCTCTTTTAGATTACGCTCATTACTGTGAATGTAATGTCTAAAATAATATATATCCTTCTAGAAATTCCTCATAAGTGCTGAATGTTGTTTGTGGTTGAATTATTTTCAGTTTCAGTGCTGCAGCCTTTTCATATGCTGCAATGCAAATCCTGTGCAATAACCCCACCCTCCAGAAAAACAAAGACAAAAAAAAGACTGATACATGTAATGTATGTATATGAATATAAGGAGAATATAAATATGTGACACATTTTGAAAAACAATTTGAACCGTGACAACTGAGAGTCATCTGTCAGAGTCATGCTTCAGTCACTGGAGGCTTTAGTCACTAAACTCAAACATTCAGTTGTCATGCATTGCTTTGTTGAATGAAGATGTCATATAGCTACACTGCACAACCCTGTCTATAACATAACAAATAAACCTCGGAAACCTGGTAAAAACTCCATTAGTGTAAAACCAGAATGTCAGGTTCCTCTATATTTATAGTACTTACTTATTTTAATTCACCATTTTATCTTGAACTGCTTGCTCCTACTTGGATTTGGAAATAATTTGTAACCCAACACTAACGCATAATTTTCAAAATCGTATTTGCAACCACACATTTATCGAGATCATATATTTTTAAATGGTTTATTTAACCTAATCAATCTAAATCTAAATCAAAGTAGAAAATACAAAAGTCTATGGAATATGTCCAAATATTTCAAACTGTACATTTCTGTATCAGCAATACATGAACAGAGAGCGATTTTACACATGCATGATGTTGGAAAACATTAAAGTAAGCATTGGAGACTCAACTTAGAAAATTAGCTTGTATTTTTTAGTAAAACATATAGTTTTTGTTTTAGCTTTTGATAAAAATGACTTTGGAATTGTTTAGATTGCATTAAATGAATTAGGAGTACATTGTAGTAGTCTTTTATCCCCTATTTTTATGTGTTTTGTTATTTCACTGTGTATGTGGATGCACCTTGGATTTCACTGAGTCTGTACACTTCGCAAATGGATGTCTCTATTTTTATGGTGCAGCTTGAAAGACCTGTACAGGTCACCTGTGCATAACTGGTAAGACAGACATTTTTACTGCTACAGCACAGCAGACACAATACAACAAGACTAAGGGACATAAACAGGATATGACTGATAATTAAAAACTGCATCCCTATTCACCAGACTAGAAGAGGGTTGGAAGAATGTTTTCGGTACAGTTTTGTTTAGTACATTTAGTACAATTCCAAATACCAGCATGTCTTCTAGTAGCCAAAATATCAAATATGAATACAAAGACTTTGCCTTTAAAGGTCAGATCCACACCAATAATTTATGCAACAGCCTAAATAAAACTCCACTTTGACCTGTAGATGCCACTGATGCTGTCAGTGCACAGAACCCTTAAATTTAGTTTGCTTTGTTTTGTTGGCTTGCAGTTTTTGTGCATTTCTGCATACCATTTCTGTATCTGTTTATAGCTCACAGACACTGTATGCAGAAGTTTGATTTGCTACTCACTTATTTTTATTGCAAGCACACTAGTAAATGCCAGAGTTTTCCTATTAGGCATTTGTTGACATATTGTTGCAATTAGCATTTCTCTTTTCTAGTTGCAGAAATCCTGAGAACCTCTATTAGTCTGGTTAAGACAGCAGCTGAGACAGATAAAAAGAAAGGATTTTCGTACTCTCTAAAATAAAATGGATAATTTGGGTTCTCTTGTTTGCTGCTCTACACAGACGGAAATATAGTGTTCCCAAATTTGCAAAGATACTCTGTGCATGGTATTAGGTCTGAAGTTATCATAATAAACAGAAAATATCAGGTTACCAGAGCATGGAATAAATATCTAGTCCTCACGAAAAGGCTTCTCAAGCAAGAATTAAAATAAAATAAAAAAACAACTAATATTACTTTCAATCACGTTGTCCAATTTAGAAGAAAAAAAACTTAGACTTTCAGTGTTCTGTACTTTTCTTTAGAATTATTCTAAACCTTTTTTTTTGGCTGTGCGACAAACGCTGCTTTTGTTTTTTGCCTAACATTATGCCCCTAAAATGCACAGCTTGTTTGGAAGGAATACATTCATAGTACAGTCAGTCCAAATGAGTTGACTTCAGAGAATCCCACTGCAATTATACTTAATTCATAATTAATGCAGAGCAGACTAGGGACCTAATTTACACTTGCACATTGTCAGTTTCCTTGCATGTGCTTGTCATTCTGCATAAGAGTAAACAAGACTTGCTTTGGAGAGAGGGTGCCATCTCCCTACCATTACCTAAGCTCTCGGGAGCGGTGCACTGTGGCATACAATTGTGCTATTAGATGATAAAAATATAGGGGATGACTGACTACCTGGTTGTTCTGAACGATAGCAAGAGTACAACCATGTAATGCCATGGTTACAAAAAGGACCATGCTCTTACTGTCTTGCAGAGAGTATTGGTTATCATCGTGTGATATCAGAAATTTGTATGACACCTTCACTTTTAGTCCATGGGAGAAAAACACAATGGTTTTGTTCATATGAAAGGAAGATTGTTAGAGCTTATAATTATTACAAGAACTGAATAAATCCATGCACATGTGTATTTGTTTGCGTGTGCGTGCGTATGAGTGTGAGTCACTTCGGGTGTGATTCGGATGTGTTTTTGTGTGCGCATTTGAGGGAGAATGGGTGTTCCGAGAGCCTTAAGAAGTGTCGTACTGAGATAGTGTGGCCCTTGATCTTTGTTGTTTGTGCTGAGCTTTGCTGCGTCGCATAGAGTGGTATTTCTGATAGGGTTTGACGTGTTGCAGCCGATGTACACCGACAGAGGCTTCTTTGGAGAACTGCAGAGTATTAGTCCAATCACAGCACTGACAGTCAGGCTGACATTCGGAATTTGTTATTCTCCTTCATTCAAGCCTGAACATTCACTCATATCCCGTCCTTGAGGCACCTCTGTTGGCTTGAATCCTGTCATCGGCATCAGTTTAGCATATGAGAACTGTTTGCAGCAAACCTCTGGTGTTGTATTAGGATTAGGAATAAGAAGGAAGAATGATGAGCCCTATTAGAAACACTTTTTTTTAAATGTTTTAACTTTAAAGGCAAAAGACTGACCCACTCTTCTTCAGTTCTTCAATAAGTGGTAGAATTAGTGCGAGTTCATATTTCCATTCCTTTAAAACATCATGTCTTTGCACACATGCACTTCTCATGTTATGGTACCTTAATAGGCTAAACAGTTGAACCCCAAATTGGCCAATAAACTGGACAAGATGTTGCGTATATTCAAGGTTCCAGCTACTGTTTGGTCTTTCAATCCACCATTAAAGTGTAAGAAAACATTTCACAATGACAATGTCCTGTTTATTAATATTTATAATGACATCTGCTATGATAACTCTACTGTAACCAACTCTGCAGATTTCTGGATTCTTTGTGTGAAAATCCGTTTGGGCATTCTGTGAATAGACAAACTGTGGTGATCAGCTTTTTTTGTTTTTAATCATATTTACATGGCCATATGTTCCTTATTTCATATGCGATAGCTAAAGTTATTGAGGAAATGGGTGGTCAACACCATGGCTGAACCTTTGAATCTTCAAACGGCAGTCCTTACACAGTCCTAAAACATGAATTTTAGACCCTAGAAATGAGTGTGAGTGTGTGGTCGTTTGTTTATGTGAGGTCTTGTGATGGACCGGTGTCCTACCCAGGGAGTTCTCCACCTCTCACCTAACCTCAGCTGGAATAGGCTCCAGCCCCAAACCCCTGTGTCCCTACTAGGAATAAGCAGTATGAATAATATGACCGCCTCCACAACCCCCTCTGAATGCTGAATATGGATAGAAACAATTGGGCATTTTTCACCTTAATAAAATACGCAGAAAAAAACATCTAAACCGTTTATAAGAAAGAGGTTTTTATGTCTCATAATGAGACATTTAAGCTCATATGGAATCACATGAACATTAAAAATAGCCCACATCTTTTCTCAGAGAAACACTGTTCTGAGGTAGTACAATCAGTGTCAGGAAGAAAACTTGAGAAGTAATTCTTCATAGGACTGAGTAAAGATTAAAATACTGAAAGATTCAATTTCCCCTCAATATGTTTACTGACCCCCTGTAGTTGAAGAAAAATATCCACATATGGACACACCCAACTGTTGCCCCGCCATGCAAGGCACGGGCACGCATACCGCTCACTTACGGTCACGTCATAGCAACAACAAAGAACCACTCAGTGTGCCAGCAGGGAGCCGCACACGAGTGGAGCTACACAGTTGCGTATGTCAGACACACAAACAGCTGATGAAAGAGGGGGAGAGGTGACAGAGGCAGGTGACAGATTATCAGAGCCGATGACAAATTGTCACATTACTTTTGTAATCAAAGCCCCCAAACAACTGTTTTGTTCCTGGGAAGACCGGAGTATCCGCTCCTGCAAATGTCTACGGTGGTCAAGATGAGCGCAATGTCTCGTTTCATGGGGTGGGAGATGGAGCTTTGTTTCCTATCAAAGAAAGGAAAAAGTGCAGAGACCACTGTTGATGTAGAGCAACATTTAAGCTGTTCGAGTATTTCATGAAAATGAGAAAGAAGAAAGCAGAAACAGTTGGTATGAACAGTTTCAAGACCCAGAACGTTTACAAAAAATGAGCATTAATGTTCTGAAATTACATGGATATATAAGAATTTAAACTATTTCTGTGTTTATGTACATATAATGGCACATTGTTTTGTACCCAATGTTTGACATGAATTGAAATAGTTTCTCATGTTGGAAGTTTTAAACTGCTATTTGCAACATTTTGGTTTTATCAGAGGGTAGAGGCAGAGGCTTTTTTAATTTCCTTACCATTCTGCCTCTTATTTTTAGCACAGACTGCCTGTGATCCTTCTGGTGCATTGTAGGAGTTTGACAAGTCCTATTATTCTCAGTTGCTCATCCACCAAGCCTTTACTTTTCAAAGCAACCTTTCCTGGATCTCATCACACAAAATGTATTACCATCTTATTAAGGCATCTAGCAATTGCGATTTTACAAACACAATGTTGGCTGTGAGTTTAGAGAGGATGATCTCACCTTAGTAAGAATGAAGAGAAACTGAGCAGAAAAATGGTTGGTATTCATTTAGATCTACAGGGATTGATAGCTAAATGATTTTAGCAAAGGTAGCAAAGGAGTAAAAAAGAACAAACTAACCAAGTTCATTTTACTTTTAAACATATTTAGTTTCTGGATTGATGAGGTACTTAGAATATAACACAGTAATTTCTAGACTGACAAGGTATGTTTTATGTTTTATTTTTTTACCTTGCATAGTCAGGCTGTATTTTCTATGTCATATTATGATGCATATATTGTAGCTTAATATGGATACCAGGGGGAAGGTTTTTTAATTTAACGCTAACTTCAATTTTGTTTAATTCTTTATACAAATAAATCATTTATTTCTATGAAGTCTGTTATAAGAGTTTTAAATACATTTAGCATTTTTATGATGTTCAATAATAACTGCTAGTTATTGTTTGTGTTCTGAAACTGAGCTCTCTGACCCCTCCGCAACTTCAAAGCATCTCCTCAGAAATGATAGGGCGCCATCACACAGGACCCAGGAGGATTTCAAATTTATCCCATTTTCCAGCAAAGATTTAATTGACTTCTATTGGTTTGAGTGCATGTGTGCGTGTGTGTGGTGGGGGGGTCTGCATGACTCAATATTTGCACTTTTGTTTTGCCCCTAAGCCAAGTAGACACACAAGTGAGTCACGAGTAGAAAAGGTACACGGGTTACAGGAGATCCGTGGGACAGGGGGAGCTCTGACAAGAGGGGTTCAGGGTGTCATCGAGGGCTGCGGGGATGGAGTAACGCGTCCCTCGCTGTGAGGTGAGTCAAGTTGAAGCAAAGCAGCATGCCACAGGTCATTTCTGTGCCTGATGACTCGCAGCTGATGTCTTATCTTTGGCCATTCAACATGGAGGATTGAGTGTTTGCACAGAGAAAGAGATGGATGGGGGAGAGGCTGGGTTGGCAAATTAGTAATAATATTAATTAAAACTGAATCATTAGTCTGGCTTCTGTTGAAACAGATGCAACGCAGCTTTGAGGTTGGTATCTTTATGGAATAAGACAAAATGATGTGGAAAAAAAGGATAGAAATTGCATTCAGATCAAGTGTAAGAAGCTAAGTTATGCTGAGCACAGTACTGCGCAGTGACTAACGTTACCCATAGGAAGAGATTAATTTGGAGTTACAGAGATTAACTTTCTATTCTGAATACTACTTGAGTCTTAAATTGAAAGCTTTCATGGGCAGATTAAAAAAAGTTTTTTTTTCCTTTTTTTCAGCAGGACTAAATCAATTATTTGGTTGCCCTGAATTTTATCTGTTGAAAGGATGACAAAGAATGTGCACATTTAAAAATGTTTAGAATAATCATTCATTTTTAGAATACAGTTGAAAAAAGGATAGCTATGCTTTCACATAGTCCGTCAGTTCTCTGCTTCTGTTATTGTTTACTTCCGTCATTTTATTCCACTCATTAGGGTTAAAAGTTGAAAAGCCTTGGTTGGGGACAGATAACGAGACGCTGCTATGCACATCACAGTTTAATAGTCGCTGCACATTGCTTGTTCCCATCAATTTATGCAGCACTTAATACGAACCAAACTCTAGGTGAAAATGTTAGCTCTGGGGGAAATCCACGGTCACGTTCAGATACAAGCTCTGTATGAATTGTTGTCGAGCTGTTCCATTAACTGAAAACAGTGATCTTCCACTGTGCTGGGAATGATCTGCACCTCTCAGATCAGGGCACTATGACTATCATCAGACGTTTTAGAGCTTTATTCAGAGCAAGATTTGCTTTTGTGAACCGAGACATTTTCCTCAGTGAAAGCATTGCAGAGCAATCACGGTGACCATTTTCAGCACTGGATTGTGAGGTTCTTATTTACCTATGGAGAGACTTTCTTGATGTGTGTGCTAATGAGAATTGCCCGGTGTCAAGTAAAAATGATCAAACTGATGGCCTCAATATCTCACCGGAATATTGCTGTGCCTTTCATCTCTGCCTGTCTATACAGATACCAAATTAAGGTATCTTGGAACATGTTCTGCTTACATTGAACATAATGCAAGCAGTATGGTTCTATTGTAAAGAAAATCATTATTTTTTTCACTCAAGGAAGCGTGGATGCATTTACCTTGTCAAACATCAAGTCAGAAGTAAACTGGAAAAACAATGGTTTACACAGGATTTGACCTGTGACTGCTGGGGAGGGAATCCTCCAGTTTATTCCACTACAACCATCTTTAGCTCTTTGTCACTTAGACATTGGGAAAACAGCCACATAAGAGTTGTGTTACTCACGTCAAATGTTGTTCAAACAGTGCGTTTGCACATATTGCATGTATCAGAGGTAAGACGACACTATTCTATCTGACAACCATGCTGGTTAAGCAAAACTTTGTCTATAGTGACAAGGTAAGCAGATGGCCATTTTCCATTCCAGTGCATACAGAAAGCCTGTAATCTTTCAGATGCCTTATTAACAGTCGAATAAAGTACACTTATTAAAAACACATTTGCACAATAGAGAATTCCATTTAGACTTATATAGATAAATATAAAGGGCGGCACGGTGGTGTGGTGGTTAGCACTGTCGCCTCCCAGCGAGAGGGTTCTGGGTTCGAATCCCGGGGAAACCAGGACCCTGCTGGGTGGAGTTTGCATGTTCTCCCTGTGTCTGCGTGGGTTCTCTCCGGGTTCTCCGGCTTCCTCCCACAGTCCAAAAACATGCATGTTAGGTTGATTGGAGATTGGGGATATTGCCCTTAGGAGTGAATGTGAGTGTGAGTGGTTGTTTGTCCTGTGTGTGGCCCTGCGATGGACTGGCGGACTGTCCAGGGTGTACCCTGCCTCTCGCCCGTTGACCACTGGGATAGGCTCCAGTTCCCCCCGCGACCCCATGAGGGAATAAGCGGTATTGATAATGGATGGATGGATGGATAGATAAATATAACACACTATGCTGCAAAAAACTTTTAAGGTTTAGTAAAATGGATGAATGCTTTGTGAATCAGCGCCATGACAAATACAGAATCGGTCAAGCCAAATCTATTCAGCCAGTATTCAACATGACCACCCAATGCTTTCAAAGGAGCGAATCCAAAATGTCGAGATGTGATAGTGGAAATGCCATCTGTTCTGAGACTTTTTCTGCATGTGTCTGAAGATGTATTTTTTTAAACTGCAGAACATATCCGGGACCAATCAAACACCTCTTTGATTTGATTCCTAACTGAATAAGAATCTTAACATTCTCAGTGTCTAAAACATAGGTACAGTGATAAATAATTAAATATATTCTGATTATAAACAGCCCATAGATAAATAACCAAAGTCAAGGTTGTAATATCTTTATGTGTAACAAGTATACAAATCTATTGATAATTTAGAGTTAGGGTTTGTGGCCTCGTGCTTGTAGAACATTCATGTAACACACTGAGAAGCTGGATTTAAAGAGCATCAACCTTTGAGATTGATATGATTGATATGCACATCCACTCACACTGCACTGAGGAGCAGGGAAAAGCAGAACTCCCTTAAGTATAAATCTTTTTTTAAATTAGAACTGCTTTGAGGATGATGGATGATGACTGGCTGACCTTAACGATCCAGAAGTGGTCACAGTACTGCTGCAGTCGTGGTTTTATGTTTAGGTTTTGTTTTGCTTTCGAAGACACGACGGCTGCAGCCAAAAGGCATTATTTGTTTGGACTGTCAGCTTGTCTGTCCCATTCTTTTGGAGTCGTTACGTTGAAGTAGTTTCATGGCTTCTTAGACTCACCATTCATGTGAAGCCAGTGAATCAGATGATAAACCTGCTATACTCCTAACGGGCACAAACAGGAACAATTCACAAATTCATATCCTCACTGTGACAAAAGAACTGTTAGATTTGATGGAGAGATTTAGCAAGTTACAGTTACATCCTTGTGTTCCACAAAAATAGTGTCTTTTTACATCAAACGAGGAGAAATTACCTTAACTAGATCTCCCATTTGATGATACCAACTCTAACACTGATTTTCTTCTGTTCCAGTGATTTCTATGAGGTTCTTTACCTGTGAGTTGAATATGAAATTGTTTAATCTTTCAAACAGCAGTAATCTTTAAGGCTTGTCTTCTGTTTCATAAATGTTATGAAATTGGGAAGAATGATAATTTAAGGTCTTAAGCAACTTTTGAACAAATAGCAATAAACTAAGAAAAGTCACATGCTGAAAATCACATTAGCAAACCTCCACATCGTAAAACAGTGGGACAAAGTTGCTTATGCTGTTAAAAGTCAACATGGGAGGCACTGAAGAGAGTTTTTTCTTGTTATTATTGGATGTGGATAAGCCAAGTAAAAATGTAATCTTTACTGTGTATTTGATTCAGTGAGGAAGAACTCACTGGCATGACAGAAACATTACTTTATCTTCTTACCATATCTCTCCTCGCGGGGAGAATCTCAGAGGACAGTACCTGCTGCGAAAACAAAAATAAATCCTCTTTGCAGCATCTACAACCCTTGCGACTCTACACCTGCCTGGATATGCAGAGTGCGCCAATACACAAACTTGGCATCCGTTCACCTCTCCTGCACAGTCCTTATTTTTTTAAAAGGCTCATAAAAGCAAGATCCAGTTTCTAAGCCAGCAGTTGTAGGCATCAAGTTATGTATCAGTGCAAGAATGTAGTCAGTTTGTCCCCTGTTCATATGATATTACCAGATGTATATACACTTAGTGGTCTTACTCCATTCAGACTTTCTGACGGTTGCAGTGTGTAAACATGAACCCTGGAGCAAACAGTCTGTAATACATGGATTAATTTTTATTTGTCAGCATGTAATGGTGCCTTAAAGCTAACATATTAAAACATGAAGCTAATTTAAAGATACTATATGTATTTGATATATCTAAACATCCAATTGGCAGATCTTTATGATAATATATGTGGTTAAAATAATTAAAAAACTGGGACATATAGACGTAACATTGATAATAATATTGATATAACAACAACAACAACAATAATAATAATAATAATAATAATAATAATAATAATAATAATAATAATAATAATAATAATAATAATAATAATAATAATAATAATAATAATAATAATAATTACATACCCAATGAAGAGTTCAAGAAGAACTGACTGTAGATAGAAAAGCCAAGATGTCATATTCTCAACCCCTTTAACACATTTTATTTAAGCAGTAAGATTGATCATTCAACAGAAAATGATGGTATAGCCATAAAGGAAGGGTTGGTCTATGTCTGTAGTCATTTAGATTTTTCAAATCATAGTCAAATGACTTACAGATGACATAATGAATTTGTTATTAGTAGAATGTTGAGAAAGAACAGATAACTGATTATTTTGAGTTACTATTGAATTTTTCATTAATATTTGTATTATCTGTTTATTTCAGCTTTTCCATATTTTTGCACACAAATCACTCATCCTGTGCCTTTGAACACTTTGCCTTATTGTATAAATACCCGTTCACAGCACTGTATGCAAAATAGGATTATTGAGACAGGTTAAATGATCTTAGCTATTCATATGTGGGAAGTTTGAACCCTTTGATTTTACAACAGAGAGGGGAAATTGATTTTCATCCAATATCATGGCGTTTATTTTTGAACAATAGAGCAAATAAATTCAAGCCCATTTTCCATTTCATCCAGAGACTTGCAGATATCGTGTAGATAAAATGAGCAATGATTGGACAAAAGTAATGAGTTTCCAAACCCGAAAATGATACGTTTATAGATGGAAAAGGGTAAGACAGTGTGCTTTCAACCTTCAGCTGTGGCATATTTGGGTTTCTGTTGAACTCATTTCTAAAAGGGCACATCACAAAGGGGTCTTAACACTGTCAGTGGACAAGAAGAGTTCAAAATTTAAATTATTTAAATAATTTGTGCATTACTGAATATGTATGAGTAAGGTTTTCTCAGGCTAGTGTTTTACAGCAGCACATTCCATGAGGAACAATAAGTAACATTTGATTAATACATGTAGATTGTGTTTTTATGACATGTAATGAAAACTGCTACATTTAATGTCTTTGTGTTGATGTCTAAATAATAATTGCTTGTGTTTATTCTTTGTAATAATGTTTGGATCAAAATGTTCTTTTATCAAACAACTGAAGTTCAGAAAAAAATTAACAAGACATTCTAGGGATTATTAATTTTCAGGAGGTCTACTGTGGGGAGCATATACTAACTGAAAAATGAAAGCATTTCTGTTATTTTCCTGTGAATAATGATGATGAGACACTAGTCCGCCCATAAAAGTACAAACAAGGAGTATCGGTTGTCTGAAATTTAGGCTGCAAACTGACAAAGATGATAAATCCGCGGGTCCTTTTGGCAGGAGTACCAGCCCGAGAGCTCACTGGCTTGTATTGTAGTATTTCCATTTGACTGACAGGTGTGTCATAGCCAGAGACGCACTGGGCAGACCCCCAAATGCCGTTGCCTTTCCTGTCAATGTGGTTGGTTTGGGTTTGGGGCTGTCTGCATGGATTGTCTGGCCAACATGGGGAACATGGTGAATTAGAGAAGTAGACATGGTAAATCAGAGGACTTGGCTCTGCACTGCTCTTCTGTGGGCCATGTTTTTTTTTGTCAACACATAGACTTGGCTTCAGGCAATAAGATGTGCTTATCAACCAGTGGATGCCAGTGAGGGTATTTTTATTGTACGTGTGCATATTTCTGTTTGTGTTATTTTTTAAGTTTCCCCCAGTGACGCGTCTATGGGGCAATGATTATGAATTATCCGTCAAAACAAGGCACAAGAACAAATAAACTATTCAAAGTTGATTTTTAGTACGTTTACTGATTAATGGATATATTGCATGCGAACTGTAAATGAATGGCTCTGGTCACATGCCTTTTGCTCTTTAGTTTTAACATTTCCAACCTTTATTTTCAATACTATATTGACAGCATAAACCATTAGCACGAATGCATTGACCAGAAATTACTGAGAAAAATCAAAGATCCTTGAAAATTATTACTGTAAACATAATTACTAGATGTAGAATTATATCATGGTAAATGTAAACATCTTGCTTGAATAACAAGGTTAGTTGCCTTTTGCATTATGAACTATGGGTCAGCATCTCTGACTCATGAACAGCTTTCGCACAAGTGTCTTTCTTGCAGTGACTTGTGTACGACCTCCAGTATTTACTCTTTAAAGATAGCTTATTCTAGAAAGATTTGTATGTCATCTTTAATCATATCACAAAAAGAAAAAGAAAGATGTATAATACTGACCAAAAATGTCTCCCTAATCCATGTTTGACTGTATTTTAAGACGGCTTCATTGTCAACGTCAGAAACGTCTTAAAGAGGAATTGATGTGATTGAAAAAGCAGTTTTTAATACAAGAATGTTTTTTTACCCACGTCTTTGTACCATGCTTGAGAATTGTGTTTGAAGTGATTATGCCATCTAAATGTATTGTTTTATAATTATGTCTCTGTCATGTTCTGAAAGAAATTGAATGGAAATTAAGGTTCCATTTAGCTGCCTTACTGTAGATCTGGTTTCCCGAGGGCTGACATAAATCACATCATGATATGGATGTAATGAAAAGAATAATGGATTAATGAATTGAGCTAGACCGATTGTATTTCTAAAAGCTGTTAGAAGTATGGAATTACAAATGGTTGAACTGAAAGACACACAGTTCAATACATGCATCAGAATTTCTCCACATGACCAGTGACAGGAAGTCTGGGTGAGTACAATTTTAAAGTGCTTTGGTTGCCCTTATTTAAGCCCCATCTGGATGTGTTTTGGGTGTCGTGGATATTGTGTAAAGACTAAGGAGACATAGGAGACGGAAAGGGGCTGCAGAAAGAGAGGAAAGACAGGGTAGTGTCAGAAAAGGAGAGAAATCTGACGTAAAGAAAACTGTTTTGTATTTTCTCTGATAGCGAACTGCAGTGTGAAAGCAGGTGAGGATTTATTAAGGAGAAGGAAAATTAAAACTGCAGCGTTTCAGATAAGCCTGTCACACTCTGCTCAGACAACACGACACTACAGGTGTCTGCGCTTGGCCGTCTTTCAGCACAGTCGTCAGAGTCGTTCACTCCCTCCCTGACCTCCCCATAGCCAGGAGCTCTAATCACTGTAAAACTGATTCATTAAAATCTGCTGTTAGTGAGAGGACACACACGAGGGTGAGCAAATGGACCACAGCCAATTATGTGATTCCCTGCCAGTTAGAAAAGAGATTTAGGCATTAAGTGTCTCCAAGGAAGGAGACAGTGATCACTACAGTAGATCTACAATTATTACAGGCTTTGTAAGAGTGCACTAGCAAACAGGGTGTGCCTGTGGTGGACACGGAATGGAAACTGGTGCCATAATCTTCCACAAAACAGAGGAAAAAAGAAATTTATGTGACATTTATTTTTCAAATATACATTCAAATTTGAAGTTCACAGACAGCTGATGGGTACATTTGGGATGTTTCCATATAGTAAATCCGAAGGAGAGAGCTGTTGTTTTATATAATCTCAATTCCAAGTTACGTTCAGCTGCACCTGATAGAGGTTTTAGGTCTACAACATGATCCAGAGGTCACATTACACAAGAAAAATAGGAAAATGAAGGGATAGTTCACTGATTTTACACAAATTTATTTTACTTCCTGTAAGATGTAGTAATGTCCCCTTAGATGTCTTGTAAATGTCAGACTGACACTGCTATGGTATTTTGATTTTCTTCCATACCTTACCTGTTCAGAAGGTGTTTGTAACAAGCTTAAAATACAAATTTTGTGTATCGATGCACAGGGAAGGTGTCTTGAAAGACACTATCAATTTTCAATACAGGAAATTTAGAGTTGTATCTATTGTAGCGATCAAGAATGAATACATATCAGCTGGTGTTGCGTAGTTGGTTGCTATTCTTGTTAAAATATTTTATATAATGATATGTATTCTTTAAGATTTGAATATTTTAGGGAAAAAGCAAACTTACCTGGATATAACCAGTCATATTGAGTTTAATTACTCTGTGTTTTACTCTCCTTATTGAGATTTCCCCCATTTACAGTAACATCACATTAGTAGCATAGCAAATAAATATGCCATGCATCTGCAATTAAAGGTTTGGCAGTCTGTCTAGCTTTCAACACTATTTTATATGTTTTTTAGCTTCAGGCTCGGATTTCATGGGTTATGTGCTGGATCTGGCAATAAAAACTGACTTGAGGTGAAGAGCAGAGGGAGAGCAGGATACTGGTGACTTTTCAAATTTACTGCAATAGCAAACGGTGGAGCAAGTTAAAGGCTGATGGTAAAATAACATCCAACATTCTATCTAACAGCCCCCTTTAAGTCCAACTCAACTTAATTTCTTCCCAAAGGCCTCAAAAACATGGATTTGTTAGTTCCTTCTCTTTCATTTTCTCTCATTTCACCTTTAGGGCATAGGAAATTTATCTGAAGTTTGAAGCAGAATCAATATAGCAATATAAAGCAAACCTCTGTTAACTGAACCGAAGTAAAAATATAAATAAAGAAAAAATAAGCGGAAAAAAGATCAAGCTTTCGAAAAATACTTGAAATTGTAATTCTAGCTCAAAATTTGTAGTAGATAAATAAACAGAAATTTTGAATATGCCAAAAGCAATGGTTCTACTTCATTCTTGAATAAACACCCCATTCCACCAACCTGTAACCCTATCAGTGAGAATACTTCGCTCAATCTGTGGCACTGCTGACCCATTAAATCACTTTAATTTCTCTCACTGTTCAGCCCCAGATCCTCAAAATCCAGCTGGTGCTGTAAGACAAGGTGACACTGACAGAAAGCCCTGGGTTAACTTTTCGCTGAGCTGCATCAGCCAGGATATAATCTGGACCATTAGCGTTGTTGACACACTTGACTTCATCTAATTCCCTGTCATTAGGGATTGACCAGAGCAGATAACATCTTGTGTCTTTGTGTTATTAATTGTGGATTACCTTACACGGCCCAACCGTTGACTCATTTGAATCAGCAGCCGTTTTATTTCTTATCACTTTGTGATTTATCATTGCCTGGTTTTGGCCTGCAGCTTTAGGTGATTTTTTTCCAAGATCGCTGTTAATTTACATATTCATGAGGAGAACATTCACAGCAGTGAAGCTGGCAGATGCTCCTTTGATACAAAAAGATGTTTTAATTATAGTACATTAAGTATTTTTGACATTCAAACCTTGGAGGATTGTTAACTGGACACATAACTGCAATGCATAAAAATCACAAGCATAATTTCTACCTTAAACATCCTTAAAGAGAAGCGTATTAGAAAATGGCTTTCCCTCACGTTAGTTTCACCATGTGCAATATCTCTCTGGCCCATTATTTCAATTCAGCTCCATAATATCTGCAACAATTTTCACAGTTTTGTGATGTATTCTGTATCGAAAAGAGAAATAGTGTGAACAGACTCAAGCTCATTTAATCAACTGTTGAGGCTAGTATAAAACAAAATAGAGAGCAGCTATGTAGGAAGCAAGTTAAAATTGTTAATGCAGATGATACTGCTCTGTGGACAAATAAGCTTTATCTGTGCTTATACATCCTCCAATTTTCAATGCAGTGGGGTGACATAAAGACCATAATAAAAGGATTCATCTCGTACTTTATTCTCAGATTTATTGAAGCTTTCCGGAGAAACAAGGATGATGAACGCCTGATTGTCTTTCTTCCGTGCACAAAAGCATCCTTTTGGAGTGGTTTGTTCCACCCAGTTGCCAAAGTGGTAGTCATCATGAGGAAAATCACACAATAAAACGCACATTATCTTGCGCACTTACCTAGTGAAAACAACAGTTGGAATATTGTGGCTTATCATTTCTGACTAGTGAGCATTAACCATGGAAAATTAAGCCCCTTTCAGAGCTGATGAAGTACCCCTTATTCTTATCACTGAAAAGACAAGAGGTGTGTGCCTGATTATTATTTCTCAGACAGGTTTCTCTTAAAAATATGTTTCACTTCAGACAGATAGAAAATAAAAACAAAATCAACGAAGAAACCCTAAAAAAATGCAGCAGTTTCTCAGGTGAAAGTCAGCAAATAGAGACGTGTTCAAAACAATAACTGGGATTTTAAAATGACCACTGTTTCAGTTTTATTAGTCATACTTTTATACTTGTAATCAAGATTTGTGCTGTTTAATTTTTTATTACAAACCTTTTGAGTTCAAGCACGCTGTTGTGAAAAGGATTACATAACTTCTTGTTCCACAATTTAATAGTAAGTAATAGTAATTACTCATAATTTATTGATTCATTTTTTTTTTTTATTTCATCCTATGTATTAGGTTCTAAGCTAAAAAAGTACAGACGGAAAAGGCATAATGAAATGTGTAATGCAGTAAGGAAGCTGCACTTTTGCAGGGCTGAGAAGCATCACAATTCTGATTATAGAATAATGTGGTACTTTGCTGGTATGGACTGAAATAAATGCACCCTGCACCTCATCAGTCCCACTCAACCTTCACTTTCACCGATAAAAAAAGAACGTACATCAGAAAAAAACAAAAAAATTAAACTTTACACCAAAATATCAATGTTGACGATCCTCCCACTAAAGACATGATGGGATTTAATTGGTCGATTTATGAAATCTGTTATTTTGAGGCCCTTCCGGGCGGTTCTGTGCTTTAATTCTGCATGTTTTGACTGTCTGAATCATGAGTCCTACAAGTGTTAAAAAGAGCAACCAAAAATGGATGCGGTCTCACTCTGTCAGCTGTAATACTTTCTAATATGAACATAAACATTCTCCAAGAGCATTCAGCATGCTGATAGACACAAATCCATTACTCTTTTTTTAACCTCCTTATGAAATTTTAATTGACTATCATCTGATCGTTAGGCTTTTGTATGAGCCATGCGGGTGTACGCCTCTCACTTGGCACCCAGCTGTGACTACGAGTGTCTGATAAAAAGCAACCGCCAAATGAAAGAAGTGCTTTCAGTAGCAGATTTTACCGTAACATTGTTACCTTCTAATGATTTGATACAATTTTAGTAGTAGAGAGGAATAAACACAGACAAGAGTAAAATTATTTGCTGGAAGTTGATTTGAAGTTAATCTTGTCTTTGTTTCTTTTTGGAAAGTTGATAATTACGGATAAAAAATTGGATTCAAGAGCAATGAATACAATCAATTATACAATACAATCACATGTGGAACGTGCAGTGATTCAACAAAAGTAGTGACGATAAAAAGCAGATGATACCTCCTTTATTCACATTCTAACCAAAGTTTAGATTAAAATGCATTTGTGGCATATTACCCAGAAAAAAAGTTTTTATGGGCTCAAGTGTTGGCTGGAAAAGTTAATATCCAACATAAATATTCTACAGCTATACCCATAACAGAAAACATGGAGTTAATTTCGCTCTCACTTTAATGCTTTCTCTTGGGAGTATGAACAAAGCACAATCTCAAAATATTTTAATATGGGCTGTGTCTTCACCTGTGCAGTCAGCATATCACCACTGCATAATAGTGCATAATAGACCTTGCGGTACATCACATAGAGCACATCAGTGTTTTGTTTTCGTCACCCAGATGTGAAAATGTACCACCGGTGTAAAATATCTCCCTGGTACATCAACAAAAACACCGTGATGTTGTAAAACCATGGCCGGACTTTCAGTCTAACGGAGACCCGGTTCTGCAAACGTACCAATTTAAATATTTGAACGCACACAGCAGTTTCACATGCTGCAAAATGGAAGCATGTTGATAATCTAGGAGAAAGATACTTCAGACAAATATTATGGAGCACGAGTAATATAATGGCTTTGATCTTTTTTATGACCCTTCTGTTCTTTGCATTACTTTTTTTTTTTTACACATAGTTGCGATTCTGGACTGGTGCAGCATAAAGAAGACAGACGAGATGATTGTTGGACTGTCATTTCCAGTCCATAATTGAGTTAATCCACAATTGACAGCGTGAGTGTCATATGCCACCAATTTTAAAGTCTCCTCACCAATTTTTTGATCCAATTTTTCAACAGTTCTTTTTTTCCCTCTGTAATATTTCTATTATATGCTGTTCAATGTTCAAACTAAAAAGAAGAGGAAAAAGGGGACATGAACCCTGTAACTGAAATAAATCTTCTTTAGGCCACTAGTTACTCCATAGAGACTGGACACAACTTTTTTCAGAAAAATAGTTCTAATCTATCAATATAATTCTTTCTAACTTGTATTCTATTGCTGTATAATTGAATGAGTTATTTATTTTGAACAATTTCATTTTCCAGTCGGTAATTAAATTGGGATATGTCATTTCATGAATTGTTTAGAATTCCCATTATCTAATTTCTGGTCATTTTGTCCAAACATTTTGAGTTAAAAAAGCAGCAAATGCAGTGGAAGTTTGCACAGCTCATGCATATTTAAGCCACTGTTACTCTTATTATGCATCTGTTCATAGATTTAAATGAAGACAACACTATTCAGCCCTATTTGACAGGTCAGTCCTTGAAAAGTATTGACCTGTCTTTTGGTATTGTTGCTAAAAATGTCCAGGAATTGGCACAGAAAAAGAGTTCAGAGATAAAGTTGCAGTTCTGCTGATTTTCACACTTTGTCCTACCTGAAGGCAGTACACGATTCAATCTTAAGAGTCTGTATTTTCCAAGATCATGAAAATCCCCATCAGGAAAGAAGCAATATAATACACTCAGAGAAAGGAGATTAGAGAATAATGTCCATCATTCTATATTTCTTATTTCGTATGGGAGGCAGCAGCATGTTTCTCTGTTACCTATACACATAAATTGGATCCAGCAAATTTAGTTAACTTTAAATTCTTACAAGTACGCTGGCCTTTACTTAGCTGAGTTAAATTTAATCGAGTGGTGTAAAGAGGGTCTGAAGGTGGGAATTATATGGGGAAAAAAAGTTGCTTGGCCCAAAGGAGGAGTCTTTCCTTGACTTACAGGCAGCACTATTAATGCAACAGCTTCTTCAAGAGCTCTTTTGAAGTAACCCAGCAGTTGAAAATTCAACTAATAACCTTTTAATAGAGGAAGAAGCAAAGTCAGAGGAAGATGGATTGTGACACACTTTAGTAGAGACTGACTGAATATTCTTATAGGAGACAGCTGTCTTTTGTTCCTCTGATGACAGTCGAGTCTCCTTTTCTTATATCAAATGAGATCAAGATCACTTGTTTTTCATTCTTGCTTATGTTAGGCATAATGGAGATATTTTCTAGAATTTATAATGTATTGTTTTGAAGAAATCAGTCAGAGACAAATATAACTAAATGAGCAAATCACCCATTTATCACCACACAGTTATGATAACAATAGAAACACAGAAGATACCCGTCAAACAATAAGATATAAGAATCTGCGCTATTTCAGCTCCCAGACAGTCAGAAATAAACATTTGCCATGTCTGTGGTAAAGACTTAGGAAACGAATAAAGATTTTGTGAATACAGAGATTTAGTGTTCGAAAACTAATGTTTTGTGAAAGGGATAAAGTTGGATTATGAAAATAATAGTTACATTTTCTCTCAGGAGTTAGAAAAGTAGTGATTTGAAACACAAACAAACTAACAAAACAAAAAAGGTCACGAAAATGTACAAAATGGTCGTGACCAGAAGAAACTCATGTGATCTTTGAGCAAAGTGCTGCAGCTCTGCCAACAACTTCCCACTCCTTTGTACATGCTTCCCTTGGGAGTTTACCCCTGTTCAGAAGCCAGAACCAGAGACAGACCTCCAGTGAGTTGTGGCCTTACACTTGAGAGATGTAAGGCGTGCTTACAGAATAGATACAGGACTGAGGAGTAACAACACAAAACGGCCTGAACTGGTTTAGACAGAGACTATTGTTCGAGAGAAACAACTGTTCTTTCTTTTCTTTTCTTCTTTTTTTTACAGTTAAAATGTTCACAGTCATAACTATTGCAACTCATTTCATCAGAAACGTTATCTTCACCAGCACCTCACCCTCCACTGCACAATTACAGAACAGGGGTAATTCTAAGCCATTGTGGAGAATTGTTTTTTAATGCATTCATTGTGTTCTCTGGACAACCTGCAGAACTCTGCCTTCAAGGCCCTTGCTCTGCAAATTCATAAAATCTGCTTATTAGAATTCCGCCACAAGTCCAACTCAACTCCTTTCAGCCATTAGCAGCATCTAAGAACGGTTTGGGCTGGCCTCAGCATCGACTGTAAAGACAAGGACAGGGTGTCAGGGAGAATCAATGCGTCTTTGTGGCTTAAGAATTAAACTGTTACAGTGAGACCGCTCCAGCCGAGTGCTGGACTCCCGTCTTTTTCAACCACTTAATTGATCAAGCTTTTATTTATCTTGTCACAAGACTTTAACCTAATTTGTTTTCCATTCATTCACAAAGCACCTTCATTGAATAGCCATGTTAACAATCTGTGGAATTACATTTATTCCCCCCCCTCTCTCGTCTGAACACTTGCAATATCGTCTCTGCATTCTGCATACAGCAGGGGCATATTTAGATGTGGGTAATTAATTATCATATCAAACATAATCTCTATATTCATTATTTTTCAACCCCCACACACATGTAGTTGGTGGGCTTTTTAAGCTGGATTCTGCTCTTTGTGTTTTTAATACAGCAGGCAGAGTGGAAAGGCAGAAGACTGAAATTAATCCCTCTCCCTTTGTTGTTTCGGAAGAAAGCAGGAGGGCACGATGCTTGTGTTCTTTACTCTGCAACTTTGCACAGATGTCTTTGTAATTGGGTGATATTTTTAACAGCAGTTCCCACTTCGCACATTCCTATTACATTTCTGTCATAAAAGACCCTCCTCGTTGTCATCAACTTAAATGGAATGTCAATACTTAGTGTATGGAGAGCGGAGTGTGGAAATGTGCTTAACACTGGGACCCATGAACATAAAGTTTAATGTGAGCCCCTAACCAAGCGGCCAATCACAGTGCAGTTTTGCAAATCAAAGAATAATAATGACATAATTTCTTGCCAAGTCGTCTCAACAGTACCCCCCCCCTCCCCCCACACACACACACACAGACACACACACACACACACATACATTGTGGTCTTTCATTTTTAAAGGATTAACAATTCCCTCGCATTTGTTCCACTCTCCTCATCCGCCACCCCCTCTGACCACATCAGTTATAAAATACAGCCAAAATGCCATAATAATAGTAATAATAATAATAAAGAAAGAAACAAATATAAAACCATGTCCTTCCTCTGACTCTGGGCAAAATCTAATTGTTTTGAATGAAAAAACGATTGGATAACAGGCAATACTGCTCAGCTGATCGCAGTCAAATGTCCAGAGGGAAATTCCCCACATAGGGACACTTTATGTGCTCATTTGAATCACTAGAGCCCTGATTGTAAGTCAGCAGGCTCCCAGGAAGACGAAAGCCATGCCAGCACTGGGTGATTATGGCTGTAATATATTAACCTATAGTGAGCAATTTCCAGAGACAAGTCTGATGATGCAGTGATTGATTTTACTGTGCTGGAAGTGTTCATAGCACTGCTAAGAGTGGAGTATTCTCACTGTTGTATATTATCCATTCAAATTAATCTGCAGTTTGCTCTTCCATCGCCAGTTTTGTATCTGTCTTCCAATCCATGTCATGGCATGTTTTTTTCCCCTTCAGTTTCATATCGAACCTTAATATTTATCTGTGTAACCATGTTGACACAGTGACGTCAAATAAACAAGTTATCATTAAAGAAGCGCTTGAATAAGTCCTCCACACAAAAAAAGTCTCCGCTGTCATGAGTCTCGCCACAAGTCACAAGATAAACATCATGTTCTTCCTTCAGCAGTACACGCACGCATGCAACACTTGAGAAATGAATGCTGTCTTGTGATGTCAAGGAAGAGTGCATACAGTGGTATCTCTAAGGTAATTAAAAAGAATTAAAGGTCTGCTGTGACTGGGAAGACTTGGCAGGGATAGAGTAATGGTAAAGCTAATTAAAGTGTGTTTTATCCCCTGAATGAAACTCATCTTCTTTGCCCGCAGTATCAAGACAAGTTCAAGAGAGTAGCTGTACGGGTCCGGAGGGAATTTCTGCCATATATTGTTTGCTTCAGATTCAACAATGTAGCAACACTGGTAATACAATTTATGAAAAATGCATGGCTACCCATGGCTTCAGCATTTTAAAAGAAGTTTCACTTGACGAGTTCCAACTAAATTTAGGTTAACAATTCAGCATAAGGATGAGGGGACTTTCATATATGTCTTTGTTATCTTACCTGTAACTGCCTATTATTCTCCTAAATATAACTTGAAAGGTAATACGTAGTTGTGGCTCAGTGGACCATTGATAGGCTCTTGATTTCGATGCTTATAAATGTTCTCCTCTGCTTAATTAACTAAAAAATGTAATATCCTTTTGAATAAAAATCGTTGTTAAGATTTAAGTTTGTATTAGTTGTTAAGATTGCTCTTTTACAAAACCAGTGAGTAGTGATATTTCCTTTTTTCTTTTTTTTTTTGGGGGGGGGGGGATAGCTGTCCCACAAAATTCACATCCTTTTCAATGTTAAACTTTTCTTTTGCAGTTAAACCATCCCTGCTGCCCAAAAATGGCTCTTTTTCTGCTCTTATATGGCTTGCTACTTATTCCAGGAGTTACTTGTGAAGGATATGATAAAGACAGTATCAACATTTGCGATGGTAAACATTTCATAAGGATTGATGACATATATTCACTTGAAATTGTTGCTGCATTCATAAAACAATTAGTTCTTCTTCTTTAAAAAAATAAAAATAAAAGGAAACTGTCTTTTTGGTACCTTGTGTGAAAGTGTCTCTATTCCAACTGAAATATTTATATTTAATCTAACATTTCATGATTATTTAAATCAATGACACTGAAATGAGTGAAAAGTTAACAGAAATGAGTTTACATAATTTGTTGAAATAGTGATATGATGGTCTACTGTGACTTTTTCCTGTTTCAAACATTTAGCTAAAATGCTGAAGTACTTAGCCTTCCAAACCATTCAGGTAATTGGAACCCAAATCAAACATCAGCACTACTAATAAAGTGGACTCCACATCTCTTTGTACTTCCTAAACTTTAATGAGCAGTTTATCTTTTGCTGCACCACTTCGGTCTGAGGTATTTTACTTTCCATTTCAGATAGTGGAATGTGTGCTGAAAGCTCATGACGCTGCCAGCACTCAATCAATCTCAATAACCGGTTTTATTCACACACCTTATTTTTGTTGTCAACTTGACAGTATAACATAGGATACTGTCAACTCCAACCAGGGATTTTACCACAGTCACTCTGACAATGTGAAGTGAAAAATGATCAATTATAATCTTGCCAACTCTCACTTCCCTTCTCTCCGTCACTTATCACACTGGTGATAAATGGTTAGGTACTAATAAATAATCCCACATTCTGGTTGGTTTATGGAACAGCACAGCCATTAATTAGAGTGACAGACTAGTGGGATAGTATATTAAGACGACACATAATGAGCGAGTGGTTGTGAGCATGGCTCTGCTCTCTTTCACCCACTCCCTCGCATCTCAGCAATAATTGAAGGGATTTATGAGAAAAACTGTTGCAAGAAAAGTTTCTTGTTAAAATGGACAGCCCGCATTTCGGAAAAGAACATCCATTTCAACACAATTACAGGAACATCTACAAATTTCTACACAGTGCTGGTTAACTTTTCTAAAGCTAATGAGAACGGCATTTTCAGTTTGCACTTTTAAAATTTGTAATGCTTGTCTTGGTGAAGGTACTCTCTAAATAATTCAAAACAATTCTACTGTCTGCTATGAGGTTATGTCTGACCACCTGTAAAAAAAATGCCCTCTTCTTAGAGTGCATAAGATCACCAGTTTGAATACAAAACCAAACTGTGCCATTATAAAAGACATAAATTGAATGCACCATTCAAGTTTTATTTCATGCAGTACACGGATAAGATCAATTCAGCAGCACAGCTCAAAGCAGTCTCAGCCAGAAATTTAGATTTAACTTCATTGCTAGTTAGAATCTTCATACAACACTTTTTTGTCTTCTTTTTTTACGGCATCTGCCTCTTTCTGTGTATATATAATAGCAGTGTTAACTCCTTGGAACTGTTTCATACACTGCAATTCTAAGTTCTGCATAATTTCACCATGTGTTTTTGTGACTACAAACATCTTAAAAGCAATTCATGTTTATGACAGATAACTCAATATCCTGACCCTGATGATCTGCATACAATCTTTGTCTCATCATGTGTGGTAGTATGCATGTGCAGACCACCACTAAAGAGAGATCGGTGTTGGATTTGAGTTGTATGCTTAGCGTTCAACCCCCATTCTACAGTGTTTGGTCCACTACATACCCATAAATAACTGTATTTACATAGAGTTTACTCTTCATTTAATCATGGACATGTGCATGTGTGTAGTGGATATAGTTTCCTTGTTCCTGATCGTATGTGCGAGTCAATGGTGGAGGCAGATTCATGCCAATGGCAGCAGACAGTCTGACTCGCATGTTGGCATTTGCCATTGTTGAGTTTCTATCAACCTGAACAAAAAGCCTCCACCTGCATTGCTTTGCTAGATAAGGTTAATAGCAGTTAATAAATATGCATATACACAAAAAAAAAAAAAAAAAACGTGTCAAATAAGAAGTCTGGCGAACAATATGGTGTCCGCTGATAAGAGGAGTATGTATATAGTAGCACATCTCAGATAACCCATTTCCTCCTTTTTCGCTGCTTCCACTATGTGTTGTTGCTGGTCATCTGGAAGTCAGTTTAAGACAGTGATTTATGCTTGGTGCTTCATTCAGCATAGCCTCATTACACACAACCATTTTGAGAATCAGCAGATAATTACAGTATACATCATAGACCTCATGGGGCCCTGTAGATTCAGTCCATTCCACTGGCCTGTCATTTAGGTCAGAAGGCCTCAAGAACAGAAAACTACATTCGAATCTCATTTGCTAATGATATAGTATAAATATCTGTTGAAACCATACTGGAAAATGTTGAATTGGCACATTGTGTAACGATGGTGTTTGTAATTTGGTAATAAAAGGAATACAATTTTTGAGATGATTACATACAGCCAAATGTATTTGAAGCAGGAGAACAGGTTCTATCAAAATATACATGCAACTAAGGAATATTTTCACATTTTCATTTTTCTCACCCTTTATTTGGGTTTTTGGACTTTTCGAAATGTTTATCTTTATATGTATACAGAAAAAAACAAGCTTTAGTTTCACCAGCTCTTCTAACAGACCTTTTTTTCAATTTTCCATGAAGGGAACGTTAACTCGTGCCCGAACTGAACTGAATCCTGAATATCTGGACCTTCGTCCGCGAGCAGAGCTGAACCCTGAATATTGGACCCCTTGCACCCCTTTAGTGAGTACTTACGGTCCCATATCTGAATAAACTATCACTCTAGCCTCACCTAACAAAAAACATTTCATTTCATAAAATGAAATTTTTTCACTCCCCTCAGCATTCCATGCAGAAACCTAATATGGTTCCATTGCCATAATGTCATTTTCTTATTCCTGTCTCCATCATTACTTTAAAAAAAACCCTCAAGAGTAAGATGCAAAACAATTTTTTTCTTTTGTCGTGTCCCTGATTGTTGGCATATTGTGCTTGGAACATCATTATATTAAAGGCCTAATACGATGCAAATATTCATATCCTTTTTTTGTTGTTGTTGAGTAAAAACTATTAGTCTCATTACCTCCATGCTTAGAAGACACAGTGCTTAATAGTCGTTTCGGAGGTTAGATGAGTTTTGCTTTGTGTTGCTTTCTTTGCACACTGGTGAATCTTAATGATGTCAGTTTTTCTTATTCTCCGTTATCAGCTAAAGTAAATCAACATCGGCCGGGGAGCTTGGACTCTCAACACAATTTGCCTCCATTGCTCATTGCAGTGCCAAGTTTATTTTTGCATTTTCTTGGTGCAGGGATAATTAACTGTCTGTGATGTCTGTACTCACCAATGTGCATTATAGCTGTAGAAGATACTCTTCTGTGTTTGGAGAAGTGCACCAAGCTTCTCTGGAAAACACCATCAATATTTGGCATCTATTGTTGCCATATAGCGGTATACTGGATTATGATAAATGAGTCATTTCACAGAATCTACTAGCACAATGCCAATAAGAAACCGTAATGAAAAAATGTCTACAAATCCACATTGAAATCTAACGTCTATAATACAAATCAAGAGAATTCCAAGAAAAAAATTACTTGAAAAAATAGATGACATAGATGTTATCCATTGTTATTAGTTATCCAGCAACATTAAACGTTAATTCACTTGTGAAGGATGACTGTTTTAACTGTATTTTACAATCAGTGACCATAAAATACTAATTCTGTTAATCCCCAGCAACCCCAGTCATTTTCCTACCCTCAATTTTTGTGCCTTATCTTCTTAAATATATATAAAAAACACACAAGCATCTTTTTAAACAAAAATAATTCTAACTCAACAATCACATACTGTTCAGCCTTGCATTGATGCTTGCTTCCACACATCAAGTTGTGTTGCAAAATCAGCGGAGTGCAGACAATGTTGTTGGCTAGAACAGTGTGGTGCACGGTGATGACTTGACCTTAAACATATAGCCTTTTTTCTCTCCATTACTAACGCTCTAAGTGGCTCTGAGGCATATCAGTGATGGATCAACCCTGAACCATGATGCCACCTGATGCACTTTCTCACATGACAGCTGTGTTAAACTAAGATGCATCAATCACACCTTGAAAATAATATGGGGAAAGGCCAGTAAACTGGGATTATTTGATCAATTTTCATTTTGGACAACTCAGTGTTATAACGTAAACTATGAAGAAGTCATAAGAACAAAGGGGAAACCATTCAAAATTTGAATCACACATGAAAATCTTGCAGAAAAGCATGCATTTTTATTATTAAGTTTTTATTATTCCAAATAAATAGATCAGAGGATACACATTTCTTTTTTTTTCCATGTAGTACTTACAGTACGTAAACTGAAGTTTCTCTACATTAAAAATGTATGCCGCTTATGCACTCATGGGCCTACCATCAGCAAATGGGAAAAGCTAATGAGGCACAGGTGTAAACACAATGCAGTCACTCTTGCACTAGCTCCCTCACCGTCCTCAAACACACCACCGTTGTGTGCACTGATCTTACCACGGTGGCACAGTCAACAGGTCAAATTTTATTTAGAATGGCTAAGTGGACCCTTGGCGGATTATAAAAGTCACCAGGAGTTATTTTTCACTTCTGTTTTATGTGGGCAGTTCAAGTAGATAGATCAGAAAAGCAGAGCGCCATTATTAAAACTCTATCCTTTGTATGCAAGTGCTGAGCAACTTTGTTCTAGACGGATGAATTGCCATGTTTTCCACTTCAGTCCTTGTTAACACATCCATGTGAGTTATCAGGCAATGCCTCATGACCTCTTTCCGCATGGTCTGCTTGCTACACAATCGCACATTCATCTTAGCCCTCTAAGACTGAAAACCTGCACTAAACTAGATCTGAAGCAAAGCCTGAACAGTCCTACCATTCTACCGACAGCCTTGTTAACAGTGTAGTCTTGTAAAACCCCTGAATATATCACAGCATTAAAGAAGGTCAGACGTGCAGTAGCTCCACATGTTCACTCCTTAAATCAGAAGAACGTCTTTTCTTAAAGTGCTTGTACATGATGTTTGCATGATTGTGCTACATGAATAATCCACTGGGGACATAAATAAGAAAATAGTCTTTGTGTATGGAGTTTGATCCCCTTATCACTTGCATAATTGCGTCATAAAACTCATAAAACTTGCATAAAAACTTTTTGTTTTTCATCAGAATTCCTTTTTTTTGCATCAGGTAACAGACAACTTTCTCCTATTAGCCGATGTGTTCTTCAGCAAATATTTGTTAAGACCCATAATAC
The DNA here is from genome assembly GCA_013363375.1 of Menidia beryllina. Lineage (NCBI taxonomy): Eukaryota > Metazoa > Chordata > Actinopteri > Atheriniformes > Atherinopsidae > Menidia > Menidia beryllina. Next base: position 2,849,910 of record JABUIW010000020.1, read on the forward strand.
GATAAATGGGACAGAGCTTTTTTTTCACTCTCCCTAAAGCTTTCAAAGGCAATATTTGACTTCTGCCTGATTTAATTACCAAGATTTTTCACAGATCCTTCACAAGCGACATGCGGCTGAATATTTCTCTAGCCTCGCTTATTGGGCCTAACCATGTATAAAGAAGGTAAAAGGCTAACATACGCATGCGCGCACAGAACACAAATGCATGTTCACTCACAAAGGCCCCTTTGTTTCAGCCCAAGAGGGAATGATGACTCTCATTATCGCCTCAAAGCAAGATGGCCACGGTGCCCCTACTCAGCAAGCCTATTAAGTTACCAGACAGCTTTATTGTATTGGTGTTCGATAATTTCCTTCCCTCTGTCATTCGGAGTACATCAGGGAGTTGTTGCATGGGGATGGGGTTTGGATAGGGGCAAGAACTAACATGAAAAGGCACAGCTGGCGGAAATGATTATCTCCTATAGCCGGTGAGTCCTTGGGCTGATTGTTGAGCAGTCCTGTCCACATGAACACCTTTCTTCATCAATGATTTAATTATATCCATATTTGAATCGATAAGAATGGATCTTGTATTTCATGTGTTGACTAGTCACAACAATCTGCATCCCTGAGAGTAAGTGTTGTAGATAAATATATAAACTTCCTGGAAAAATGATCCCATAGACTGCATTGATTTATTGGGAGATTTTTCCTCTGCGGTCTGTGGAGTCTTTGGGATCAATATATTTACCGTCTTGTATATATATAACTGGTGTCTGGAATTGAAAACAATCGACACATATGCCCTAAACAATTAAATTATTTAAGATGCATTATGTTATTCTTTAATTAATAATGCAAAATAAGGTAAAAATCAAATTTTTTATCATTTTAGCTTCAGTTTAGTTGGATACATGGGCCATGAATGGCAAGTCATGAATGTCTCATGAGGTTCCGTGTGCTCTGCAGTAGCTTTAAGCCATCATTTTTGTAACGTCTGGTTGTTGTCGTTCAATGCAGTTGTTTCATCCTGAAAATGAACTTTCGCAACAATAATTGAGCGGCTCAAAGCGACAGAGCAAAAGGTTTATGAGTCTGAAGAAACATTTGAACTGAGCTCATATATGAGAGTCCACAGAGGCCAACACTGCAGAGATTGTGCACTTGTCAAAAACAATGCTTGGAAGTGTCACTGTGGAAGCCTGAAAATGAACCAGCGTCGATTACAGTTACAAGGCTTTACCATAAGCTTAATGTATTACTCTCAAATGTGCTTATTGACTGGATAAGAAAATCCCATTAGCGAAATGCGATAGGTGCTTACTGCTTTTAATGGTGGCAATTTTTAAGACTTTTGAAACAGATTCAAGTTCTAAATCTTGTTTGGCAAAGAGCTAATATCAAAAATGGGACTCCAAGGTATCTGAAAAATAAAAAACAGTCAATAATACTACAGCAAAAGAGCCTCATAAGATGCAAGAGGAGAGCAGTAAACGAGCTCTGCTTCTTAGTGATACTGGGTAACAGTAAACATTAACCTTTTTTCCACCGATACGCTGTTTTAGACAAACCTTTATGATCAAAACTTTCAGAATTTAGAGTAAGAATTTAGAGTTATTTCATCAGGTTTGGCATTTTATAGTACAAAATCATTAATAACAATTACAAATAATAATCTGAATTAAAAATAACTAATTTGAGTAAACATATACACTCATGTGAAACATATCATGTGATCCCTTAAATGAAGGCCTGAAAACTCCCTTTCATCCTTTGCTGTGAATAGTGCTTTGCAGCTCTGTCTTCAGTGCGTTTCTTCTCACACTACAGAGATGCTATTCTCCACACCAGACCTCCTTTTCCTCGGTTGAGAAAACCGTTTTACAGACTTTGTTGACAGGGAAACTTTGAGGTGAGATTAAACAGTGATCCTGAGAGAGATTCACTTGTCATTGTGAGCATTTGTCAAGACTATATCTCAATCAGGTACAACAGGGGAATGCGCTTTGGACTGCAGAGTGAAAAGATATGATAAAGAACAGAGAGAGGAGGAAAGACCTGGGGTAAATTCACTTATAGGAAACCAGTTCTGCTCTATTCTCGACTGTATGACACCTCTCTCAGCCTTTCTGCTCCCTGAACACTGATGTCCGATTCATGGTGATAAACACTTTTCTTATGACATTACCAACCAGCTCTAAAATGGGCAGCATTTCACTCTTTCCGCTCAGCAAATCTAACAGAAAAGCTGCAGAGATTTCCTGCATGATTTCAGTTGTTCTCACATTCACTACAATAAGTGGAATTTTAACTGCTTGCCTAAAATCATGGCCGAGGTCAAGAAAAATGGAGAGGGCCTTGATTAAACTGCACAAGCTTTGTATGACACACTACCTCCTCGTCTTCCCGTCTGACTTTCCGTGAAGGTCAGTTTGGCCATTAGCTAGATCAGCCTGCCCCACCTCTCCACTCCAATTCTTCTCATCTCCCCTCTCCTCACTTCTCCACCCCCTCTTCACAGTCTGAAGAGAGATGCGATGTGGCTAAATTTATCTTCACAGTAACCAAAGCTAAGATGTTAAAAGAGAAATCCTACCAGTTCGGCAACGGGCCGCTCATCGTGATCAACCCCACCTCTGCAAGGTGTCTGTCAGAATAACCTGCATGTATCTCTCCTTTATCCTTCTCTCCATCTTTCCTCTTTTTTTTATCTTCTTCCTAAACACGATCCTCCCATCCCTTGTTTTATTAACAACGGAGCTGGTGGCTTGTGATAACTGGTCACTCCTCTAGGCGTTGAAAGGCAAGGACACTCTATTATCCTAGCGAGATGGATGGGTTGAAATATTGCCTGCAAGTGGTGGAGCCTGCCAAATCCTCCAGTCTTAAAACCCCTTTGTCTCTGACAAGGAGAAACACTAGTGAGAGGGCCAGGTTCTTGGATACAAAATTTACCTCTCTGAATGTAACACCTGACAGAGCAATGTAATCACATGGAGGTGCATATCTGTGGAGATGGTGAGGGTTTTACAAAATCTATAAATTTGCAATTGATGCCAGAAAAAAAAAAAAACAGTATGTAAAGAATCTACTGTTTAGAACAGTATTGCGTAAAGTTCTGTATCCTCACAATGTTTGACAGTAGAGCAGATGATGAGACAGAATAGCCTGTACAAAGTAATATTGTTACGTGGTGTATCATTAACAAGGCGTTCAGCGTTTTTTAGCCACATACCAGGGTAAAATGTCAATTGGTGCCCTAATTATTAGCAGCATTTAAATCATGACACATGCAGACACTCATTCATTTAGGAATACACTTTGAGTAGTTCATAAATCTTAAAATGCATGAATGTCAGCTCTTCTTGCTTCTTCTTTTAGTAGTCATTCCAGTAAGAGAAGTGAAAAGGCTCAAGAGGATAAGAGAAAAATTACATTCAGCCACTGAAAAATAAGCAAGAAGAAGGATGGCAAACACAGACAAAGACAAATGTTGCTCGATAATCAAAGTATTCGTCTTCACTTGAAATACAACATTCAAAGCAAACACAAGAAACTTGTGCTACACCAAATAGACCAGACTCAGTGACTATTTCACTAAATTCAACAATTACCCTAGGATCCCTATCTAAGCCAGTGAGCAGTGCGACCAATCATCAAGGTTTCATCTAATCGGGCCCACAGCACCTGCAAAAAGCTAGACGGTGATCACTGGCGTTTCATGGTCACTCCCCTATCTTTGCTTCTCACAGCACTACAACAATGTCTTCTACCACCAAAAACACAGACAAAACACATAGGCACCAACCAAACTCAGCAAAAGGCCTTCTTCAAACACTAAACAGTCCTACAGTCGCTAAGAACACCAACAACGACAAGGCCACACGGGCCGACTCACCTTAGATGGCAGCTTGCTTTCAGAAAGGGCTGAAGCAGGTCTTTAACTCCAACTGAAAACACTTCCCTACCTTTTCTTGGATTTCTTCCTTGTCTTTTCCGAAGGTCTGTCCAATCTGAGTACTGCCCCTGCTGGGCCCCCAGTTGTTATTACTTCTCTTTAATCCAAATCCAATGACTGGACCTTACCGCCTCATCTGATGTATCCTTCACTATTTTGCTCACACCATGTGCATTTACACCCAACTTCCTCTAAAATGAAAAAAACAGCCCTTTGCATCTAAACAAACTTTCCATCCTCTCTTCTCTCCTTCTGCCACTAACTCTACATACCTGAGCTTTTTCCTCCCAGGCAACAGACGGCACAATGATTTAGACTCTCATTCTACTCATAGACCACAAGACTATATCAGGCCTTAGATTTGAGACCAGAATTAGACTTTAATTCAGGCTGTCTTGAGGAATAAGTGCTTCCAACAAACAGTTTTTACACCATTTATGTAAGTTATGAAATTGAACAGCTAACAGGAATGGTTGATAGAAATACAGACCATAGCTGCAACAACTTATGAAGAGGACTGCAATCTACCAAAGTCCATTAAAAGTAAATGTGTCATGAAAAAACATGGCCCTGAATGGTTGTGATGGCCTTCTTAGATAATAGGAATTCAACCATGTAACAAGGTGAGGATGGAATGAGCTTCTTATGGCTAACACACTAACAATTCTACCCATGTACATGAGGTGAAGGGAAAACACTTAGATAATACTCTGCTCATCCTGAATTAGTGTCTCCTTCAAGTGGAACTTTCAAGCTGAACATCTTTCTGCCATTTCCCTGAAAGCTGTGAAAGTTATCACTGCCTCAAGGACATCTTTTTAGCTTGCATGCTCACTGTCCACGCTCTCTTTATTGAAATATAAGGACTGCTTTGTGTGGCATCTCAGCTATGTTCTCATGCTGTATCAACAGCCACACAACTCATGACCCCATGGCATGGTTTATAGGAATATTAATCTGGGATAATACGGAGTGTGCATTTAATACAAGCAGTAGAAATGGAGTCAAAATGTATTTGAGATGGCTGTAGATAGACAGATTTGTACGTTTCTTAATAATTATGTGAAGTTGGAATGAAACAATATGTAACCTTAGTGACCCAATTATTATCAACAAATATTTACTTTATTTTGCCTGCAATTTTCCTTTCCTTTTATTTGTCTTTTTTAGCACAGCTATTCCTGACACGTACAATCCCATGGGTGTTTGATAGGACAGGCTTGATTGTACTAATTGGTACCAAAGCTGTTAATTGGAGCTGTGGTATCAAGAAATGGATAATCATACTGTACTCTCTTGAGTAAATATTTGTCCTTAACCTTAATTTCCACTCTTCCTGTTTAAGGAGAAAAAAAAAAACAATCTAACTATAGCGGGGACATCAGCATGCTGTCACAACAGAACACCCTGTAGAGAGGAGCAATGTGTTAAACAAACAAATATAACATACAACACATATTCCCACCATTTACAGTAAACAATAATTTCTGTGGGGAACTGATAAATGTAAACTATTGTGAGGTCGCAACTACAGGTTGCACATCTAATATAACACATTTAGTCCACAATTTATCATCCATTTGTGCTTTAGGCTTACCATACAAGTGCTGTTAAACTTTTGGGAAACCACATTCATCTAAAAGTATCCGTTTTCCCAAGGGACTTTTTAAAGGAACAAAAAAAGTCGCCCTCAGATGCGCCTAACTTAGTAAATTGGTCTGGTGATATGAGAACAAAAAGCCTCTCTTAGAGCTGTGGCTCTTTCTGAGGATCGCGCTGAGAAATGGCAGACACAGCAGTGAAGCAACAGGAAAGGGAGGAGGAAATTTGCTTCAGTCGCAGTATCACAAAAACTGGCAGTACGACATCTTTGTGGAGGGTTGTGCTTTTATTTGTTCTTATTTGGACCCTCAAGAGCACTACCACTTGACCAGAGCCATTTTGAGGCTGAAATACCTTTCTCCTTTTTTATGTAGTCCCTGGTGCTCACGGTGGAGACAATGTGGTTGAGGGGCTGGAGCCTTTTTAAAGGGGATGCAGCCAACTGCAGTCACCTCAGTTTTCTACAGCTACAGTGTTATGCGTTTTAAGGTTACCACACAGGATGAGCAGATGCAGCAAGGAGCTGTATTAATATGGATTGGTGGATCTGATTGCTCTTACTGAGGCCAGCATTGGGCCTAAAACTGATCTATCTGAAAGACTAAGATCGCTTTATTGTCTATTGGGACTAATAGCTTTTCAATACAATGATATTGTCCTCAATGTGAGGTTAGTGAAGGGCTCTTTTAAAAGGACACTCAGCAATCAATGTATGTAGCACAACAATGCTCCGTTCCATAGGTGTTATTGAGTGAAGTTATAAACTTCACCGGATAAATGACGCTATGCACTTCTTTCAATGTCCCACAATAGACAACACTTCAGAAATAGTTCAACATTAGCACACATCATAAGATTGTTCAATCTTTTCCAGTGAATGTTCCTCTGTCGATATGACCAGTTTATCTCTTTCAGCTACATTACCTCTTACCAGGGCCCAGTTATCCCTTCCAATGCTCAAGCGATTTTCCATTCTCAGCCACTTTCGTTGCTATAAACTCCTTGACACTTTGCCCCATGCTGTGCACCTTGGGAAATATAGTGTTCGCAGTTTATCATGGGAAATCATCATCAGAAACAAACAGAGCAAGCACAGATAAAAAAAAAAAAAACACCGGCTGAGAAATATCCAAATGGGTGGAACATCAATGCCTCCCTGTTGCAGGGATTGTAATAATTCATTAAAATCGCATACTGTATGTTTTAAACTGACAACTGAACACCTTTCCTTTATGGGGTTAGAGCAGGGATTTTGTGTAAAAGGAAAATCACAGTGAACCTGCACATAAGACCTCACTGTAACAATTAAAGCTGCACAGAAAAAACCTTCCATGTTGTCTCAGCTCACACAGTTTCAACACAACTACCTCAAAGGTGACGGGCACTCTAAAATACTTTTCGTTATCTTGGTTAAGCACCTGAAACACTCCTTACCCAAGTGAAACACTCCTCAATGGCATTTCTCTCACAAGCATCTAAAGCAGATTAAGATATCATCATTAATCTCCCCTCTGATTCTAACACAAAAGCTGCTGTATAAAAGAAAAAAAAGAAGTACTTTTAACTCATCTCCAGCGCAGTCATTATTACGTTAGCTCACCCCGTAGTAGTGTGACAGTATTTAATCTGACTAAATGTGTAAATAACCTACAAAAGAAGCCAGCAATGTTAGGATTCAATCTCAAGAGTGTTGATGGACTTTCAGATGTGTGCCCACTGTACTGGGCAAAATTCTCGAGCAACTCCTTTATACTTAGATCCCAAGAAATCAAACTGTGTTGGCATCTTTTAAAACGACTTTAAGCAATGACGTCTTCTTTAGAGATTGAGTATTTTATTTTCAATTTTCTCAGTCCAATCATTGTACCAGCAATTTACAAAAGAGTGTGATTTTGGTTTGTTTTGCCACTTAGCAATGACCCGTCACTGTATCCATCTATTGTTCACCGAAGAGCCATCAGGAACGGTCTGAGTGGAAGATTTTCTCTTATGAAGTTACTTTTGAGGAAGGGGACTCAGGAAAAGAGGTTTGAATATATAAAATGAATGGAGAACTGGGCTGAAGATAAGGGACAACAGACATTATGCTATGATGAATCCTCCCTGGAGTCTCACCTTAAGGCTGCTGAAGCTGTGTGGGATCATCGCGAGGAGAACTGAACACAATGTTGCTGACAACCAAAGAGGAGCTTTGGAAAGTCCTTCAAGAAGCCTAGAGGACTATTCCTGAGGACTCCTAAAAGCAGAGGTTTCTGAATCTGGTCCCTGAGGGCTGATGTCCTGTAGGTTTTAGATATTTTCCCTCTTCAACACCCCTTATTCTGATTATAAGGATGTATTAAAAAGATTGTTGAGCTCTCCACGAGCCTGACATATTCAGTGTGTTTTAACTTTACTGGTGAAACATAGATTAGAATTATAATCAAGATTACAAAACCTAAGTCCAGACATTGAAATATTTTTTATGATTTTGTTTATTTTCCTTACACTTTGAAGATTATTGGAGGCATCGATATAAACTGACATGTACTGCCTGTGCTACTCCTTGGTGGTATTATATGAACACGTTGAAGGCCACGATGAAAAAAAAGCCTGTTCCTCATAAATCCTCTGCTCAAAATATTTTAGTAAACTTGTTTTATTCAGTGGCCTTTCCCATTTACTAATTCATATTTATGCTTGCATTCACGTACACAAACATGCTGACGGCACTTTGTGAACTTTGGTTGATCACAGGCTCTTGAGAGCTGACAAACAAATCAGCTTGCAAGGTGTTTACTGATGAATATAAAAATAATGGAAAATGGAAAAATTAGCTAAGGTGGGGTGGGTTAAATAAATTCTACACACACATACACACACACAAACACACACAAATATATATATATGTATGTATGGATGTATGTATGTATGGCTGGATGGATGGATGTATATGTGTGTTTGTATATATATATATATATATATTTTTATATATTTTCTATTTATATTTTATTTTATATATATATATATATAAATAAAAAGTTAACTCTCCTGTGGTCAGCCTTCTTAGCCTTGGTTGTCTTTGAAGGCATCATTAGCTGGTTTTATTAGCACATTGACCCTAAAACTAGTACCTGAGGGGCCTGACTGTAGTAGAGCAGACATGAATATACAAGTCTTGGATGGCTGAAATAAGACTTTGAAGTGGATCTTCTATTCGAAGGATTATACACCAGGGATTTTGATTCATGCCCACTTTTGGTCCTTGAGGGTATGTGCTCGAGTGGGCGGAAAGAGTGCGTGTTCACGATATTATTAATGTATTTATTGCTTGTACAACTGAAAATAATGATATTTAGTCAGTGAGTGAAAAACTTGGCAGATGGCTCATTTGAATTAGCTCTAATGACATGTTTTTTGGAGAGAAAAAAAAGAAGCTACAATACCAGCAGTGTTCTCAACTCTTGAGACAATTTCTAATTTTCTTTTCCAATATTGACAATCTCCCACACAAATAAATAAAATCTTTCAGGTCATGTGCAAACAAGAATGCCTGAAGGGATGAGGTATGTAAACAATATGATATTCAAAGCCTATACAGCAAAACATTGTTTCTTAATTTTAGTCCTTGCTTGATTGTGCTGTACATTGTGAGCATAAATTCCTTACAGTGAAGATGATTATCTCAAAACAGATTAAAAACAAAAATCTCCCAGAATCATTTTTATTTCATATGGATTTCCCTAATCCTATTGTATGTTGTCATGACCTAGTTTAGAATTGAATTTTACTGAATACCTTTTATTTGGTAATCCTTGAAAATAATATAGGCACTCTGCTCTAGTGACCTATTTTAAGGATATTGATAAACAGATTTATAAGCCATGCCATCAGGAGTCCACTGCAATCGTATACCTTTATCAAGAAACAAATATGATATACAGATGAATGTTAAGAAGAAAAAAATGTATGCTGCATCAAATATACTAACACTGAGTGAATAACACCCCCCCTCCTGCAGGGAAGAGATAGACTTCCTATGCTGCAGTGGCAGCACCTTAATTCCTCTGAATAATTTCCATGACAATGGGTCTTTGTGCAGTTGCATATTGTTTCAGTTTACTCCAAGAGTGGAAGGGATATTGTTTCCAATATGTTAATGCTGTTTTTTCCTAAAGGGATACTGTCTTTGAAGCGATTTCTTTGAATGTGTCTGATTCCAGTATCATTCTCCAGAGAGGAGGTTGAGCTTTTAAACACAATTTCCCCGTCATCACCTTTGAGTAGCCCTACTGTGCTGATTCTAACCTTAAACCATAAAAGCAGATAAATCCTTGCAGATTGTATTCCGATTATATCAGCTACACACACTCCAAGGTACAGCCTTACCGTTTGCAAGGCAGAATAAATGGAACATTGGGACACAGACTGCCAGATAGCATCAATATCAAGTCCAGACAATATTAACGTTACTCTGATCAAACAGCAAACAATAACTCAATTTATTATAATAATGTTGTCCTCCACTCATGAGTTCTCTAAAAGCCATCGTCACCATAGCAACTTTTCCTGAAGTGTTTTAAGTGTGCCAAACTTGTATACTTTGCAGTGGGGTCAAAAGTCCTAAGACTTAGTATCAGATTCCCCATTAGAATGTACTTTACTGTACTGAACAGGCCTTTTTGGACAGAGCTGAGCCATAACACTGTTAATCGATTATAACAATATTAGGGAATAGGAAAAGGGTACATCTAATGCTCATGTTTTTTCTTTTCTTTTGACAAAAACGTATGATAAGAGACCGGAAAGGAGACATTGTCTTTTATTCAATTTCAATTTGTCCTTTTCCTTTTTAACATCAGTATGAAAAATAACAGTGGTCTGATAATTGCTTAGAAAAACATGGTATCTCTTGGTTTGGTACCCACATGAATGCCGTCGCTGTCTCCCCTGGCTTGAGTTAAAACCAACATCTTCTTCTGAGATCAACAAAATATTGATGTATTGTGGAATTTATGATGTAGCGGTTTGCAGGGTTGACATACCTCCCCTGCTATAAATGGGAGAGTGAAGTAAGTTTTTGCGATGAAAGATATTGTCTGTGCCTGTTTTTGTTACCTGATACGTGACTTGTGGAGCAATCTGCCGGTTCTGAGATGCATTTCAAGGTTTTCTAAATTTGACTGAAATTTTCTTCAATATATCACTGACACCTGCCTTTTATTCAGTTCAGAAAAGTTCACGGAAATAATTGTTTTGATCTTAGACGTTTCAGATGTACGTATATTTGTTGGTGAATTCATGGCTTTGCTTGTAACTTTTGTTGTTTTGTTTTATTTAGTCGTGAAAAAAGGGGTTTCGTTTGGATTTTCAGAATGTTGTAACTAATTCAGCATGGAACAGTTGTCAAAAAACATTCCATATTATGGAATAAATGTAAAAACATGAGAAAAACTACATTTATTAAACGCTGAATTTAATCTCTTTTAGAAGGATTTATGTAGTTTATTGTATCTTCAAAGTTGATGATGTGATTCAGAACTTGGTTTGATCACTAGTGAACCAGAATTGAACAAAACAGATAAATTAATCTTGATTAACCTGAACTGAACAGTGATCAATTTGTTTTCCATTTAACTTTTGGCAAGGCAAACCTGGGCAGCAATAATCTCTGTTGATCATCGGGGTACTTTTCTGTTGTATGAACCTCGAACCCTCTGTAAATAAATCAGCTGTGAGTAAATTTTTTATGTATTTGAATACTCTTGTGGAGTTTTTTACATCAAGGTCAGAATGCTTTTTGCAGCTTGAACAAAACCTGCAATGGCAGCAACAGTGGTGAGCAAATTCACAGTTAGAATGCATTTCCCTCCTCACAACAAGTACTTTGGATGTTCCATCCATCCTAGCTATGGTCACATATGTTTTTCCAGAGGTGGAATGACCCCAACGCAGTTTAGGGTGCCCTCCTAGAAAATAAAAAAATAAACAAGACCAAAAAATGGAGGCAGGGTAATAAACAAATGGAATACAGATATCTTGCAAGAGCTGCAGGTATTTTTTCAAGGGGTTTTGGGGCAGGTTAGGCTGGCGTGGCAGACAGGTAACCGGGTGCAGATTAGAAAGAAACCAACACCTACAGAAGGTGAAACAGAAGATAAACAAAAACAAGTCTTAAAGTTGTGAAAACAGATTGCAAGTGTTCCGCGGCTGGAATTTTCGAACCTTTGGGATTTGGAGATACCAAAACCATTCAAAACAATACAAGGTGGAAAAGGGATGTACAACAATGAGTTTAGAAGTTGAGATTGTCTTTGACAAGGAGTTAATATTTTCTTGAGGTCTTGACATACAATACAGAGAAAGTTGGTTACTCAAGGTGTCATGATGAAAGTTGAACTCCATCAACACTGACTCCTGTTTTAACACCTAATTGTCTTTTTTGCTGCTGTGACAGTTTGTGAAAATGTGTAACATCAAGTGAAGGCGTGCGTGCATAATTTGGTTTGATGCACAGGGTTTAGTAAAAGTCCTCCTTGAGCACAGACAGTGGTGATGGCAGATTACTGAAAATCTGATCTAAAATTCACATCTAAAACTGAACTGGATTTAAATTGTGTCCGTCAGCAGTTGTAGAAAGTGGATCTTTTTGGGAATGGCATTTTTTTTTTAAAGCTCCATTATATGCTGTATTCCTGCTTAGATAAATGAGTGTCCTTAGGAACAATTTCCGTGAGTAGGAAAGCTGTGGCATTTTCAAGTGCACTTTTACAGTCTGGTAAAGTAGGTAACTTCTTCGTTTCTCACTCGCTGCTTGATACAAAGTTTGACAATGAGTCATGCACCTGAGTAAGTGTATTGAGAAAAAAACGTAATTTCTAAACTTTGAAAAGTTGTAATAGATGGAAACATCTGTGGATTTATTTTTAAAAATGGACCCAGCCACTTTATCCTTTACAGTGAGATTTAACAATAGGGAAATACTCATAACCTTTAGCTCAGAATCCCCGTTACAATAACTTCTTTGAAAAAGCGGTGCTTTTAATTGGGACTGTTGAGAAAAAAAACTGCTTTGAAGGACATGATAGCTTTCTGGATCCTGAATTATGTATAAAGGCCAAATATTGCAAGAGACATCTATGTACGTTGAAATATAATGTGTTTCTCATTCACTGATAGCATTTATTATTTATCAATATTTATAAATGGGACTTTGAAGTATGTAGAGGTTGTTTCCTTCAAGCAAACTGAAGCAATATCTATTACTCTTTTTTTAAAAGTAATTTTAATGTAATTTGTTGTTGTAAAACAAAGTTTTAAATACTTTTCTGGTACACTAAAGTGTTTTCATTCATACAGGAAGTTTACATTCATGTTTATTAGCACAAATGAGCATGTGCAATGCAACAATTTAGATCTCTTTTTGCTACCGTTCCACTGCGAGCCGGTAAAAAGGTTTCCAAAAACAACATTCCTACATTGATTGCTTTAAATCTAATTGAAATGTTTTTCTGAGTATTTGTTGCAAATGAAAATCTTGAGTGTTGTTCTGAGGTCACTAAGTTGTTCCTGCTCAGAATCAGCTTTATTACATGTGATAAGAATTATGGGATTTTCTTTTCTTTTTAACTGACTAAATAACCCAACTGTTGTTAAAACAATTAATTAGCGCCAGGATCAATCTGGCATCTGCTAGGTGGCAGCTCTTACGACAATGTCAGGCATCGTGCAAGTAATACCTTCACTTTTATCACGTTCCACCCAGGGAGGTCACCTGCCCATAATCCACAGGATGTCTGTGTCAAACCAAACTGTGAGAAAAAATAACTTAAGAGTGATTTTTACTGGGTTAATAAAATTATGCCAGTGTCAACTCAAAGTTGTATCAAATTAATTAATTCCATTTTGCAAAAGAACGAAAGAAACATCACCATTTTAACATGGATTCTATCCTCTCAGTCATTCTCCATATATTCATGAAAATGATCTGACGCTTAATGAAGTGGGAAACTACGGCATAAAGACAGCTCGAAGGCATCTAAAATTCAATGAATATCAGATGTTCATTTAACACCATCATATCTGACAAAGTACAGTTGTAAATGTCACTGTAGTTTCAGTTGTAAATTTTATACATCGACTGCAGTTAAAACGGGTGTAAAAGAACATGTTTTTTAATTTTTTTTAATGCAGCAAGCAAGATTACTCTTGTTCACCTAAGACAAGTTACACTGCTCTCTGCAACCTTACAATGTCTTACTTCATCAATTGGATATGAACATTTTTCCAGTTTAAAGAGCACTCAGACAATATTTCAGTTATTCAGGCATGTTGTTCATTGGGTGTGTAGGTACAACATAAATGTGATTGCATTAATGATTGTCTGAATAAAGATGAGGCCGCATACAGGGCTTTCTGGCTCACAGCATGAAGGTTCTGGGAACCTTCAGTCAAACTATGCTGCTATGTGTTGATTTTTAATGTATTTCAGCCATGTTGAAATTTGCTGTGCATATGGTTCATAAAAAAACACACACATTTGTTTATGCATTGCTTTTGCAATGCATCTTATCGTTTAGACCTACTTCAGTTTGAGTTTAAAAATTATTGATATAACTTCATAAAATGCACTGACTCTGACCAATATGCCCTTTATGTCATTTGCTAAAATTCCCAAAATCATTCGGGCCACGACGTTCATTTTGAGTAGCCATGAAATGATAAACTGAAAGTACAGATATTTGATCAGACAGATGACGCTTGCTTGATGCTGTCGTCTTTCCAGCTTTCCCCGCCAGGGCACATCACACCGTGTGTCAGCCATGACTCACATGGTGGGGTCTGGCAGCCCAAAGACACCTCAACATGTAGCCTGGGATAAAACCGACCCGCCCGTTGCCAGGCAACAGTTCTTACCCCTTAGCCACAGCCTACCCCAAAACCTTTAACATTCAGCTGCAAATTGATAATCTTATTTTCCAACAACATGAGTAACCTAAGCGAAAAAAACATTCATATTTGGAGTTCATGAGCAAGGATCCAGCCCCCCCCGCGACCCCGTTGGGAATAAGCGGGATAGATAATGGATGGATGGATGGATGGATGGGGTTCTTACAGCTTTTTTTCTGAAACACTTTGTTTCAGTGCAGTGCTGAATTCAAAACCATCTCAAATTATATACACTTACTCATTCTGAGAAACGCGAGGCGAGTAAATTAGCCATTGGACATTAAAACCAATCCTCAAACAAACAACAACAAAAATCCAGGAGACCTACATTGTGTAAAATTTCTATTCGCTCAAAGATGAGTTTTCTTTCATGCTTTGTAACTCCCATTATGCACCTCCCAGGTAGTGTGAAATCCATTCGAGAAACTTCACCAATAATTCATTTCTGGAAATCACTATTGACCTGAATTAAGTGAATGAGAAACATTCTAAAAGATTCTATGTTTCTTGTTGACAGTAAATCAATTTGTTTTTCTATGTCATTTGCCATATCTCTAATGGTTTAAACCCCTAAGATCTTTGCCTCCCAAAGTTTTTTAATTCACAAAAGTCTTTTATTAAAGTGATAACTTTTGGTTAAATTCGGATAAAGTAAGTTTATCTATATGTATAGCGCCAGTCATTTCAGACCGTTTGAGTAAAAGTAAACATTGGCAACTCGAGTCTAATTATGTTCTTTGTAACTCAACTATAGTCCAACATAGCACATCTAAACACAGCAGTTAAGCATGATAGTAGTCTTTTAAAGTCATTTTGTAAAAATGGATCTAGCAATAAGAAAAACCAACCGGTCGCTTCAAAATTTAAATTCCTCTAATCTGAGCATGCAACAACGTTAAGGAAGAAATAGGAAAAAAAAGGAGTAGGGGATCACCAGTAGCACCAGACTCGGTGAGGCACACCAGACAAATTGCTACTAACACCAAAAAATGTGTTTGAATCATAGGTTCCTGAGGCACAAATTCAGACCATAGACACACAATACATACATTTTAATGTAATAATTATGCAGTTTTGTGATCTCAGTGAGTTTTCTAAATGCACAACATATTGACATGCTCCAACCTACTTATTTAACCTGAGCTTTATTCCAAGAAATATTTTTTTTAATCTGTCTTTTTCAGTTTGTGTTTTCGGTAAATCCTGAATAGA
Source organism: Menidia beryllina (assembly GCA_013363375.1). Classification (NCBI taxonomy): domain Eukaryota; kingdom Metazoa; phylum Chordata; class Actinopteri; order Atheriniformes; family Atherinopsidae; genus Menidia; species Menidia beryllina. The sequence continues at coordinate 2,865,595 of JABUIW010000020.1, forward strand.
CATTTTCCTTTCTTTCCATCTGAAACTAAATGCAAACAGCAAATGAGTGAAAATTCTGCCATGAACAGTTTTGTGTGTCGTACATCTAGTTTTGGATCCAGTTCTCTAAAATGCTGGAAATCTACTAATTTTGATTAATCCACTTTTTGGGGGTGGATTTTAAGTCTATACTATAATGATCTGGAAAATTATAACAATGCACCAGCCCAAGATAACCCAACCACACCAACTGCCCATGCATCTGACTGGTGAGCTTACTATGCAGGCTTCACGATAGAAATGCGTCGGTGGAATACCGGTTCCATACTGAAATTACCAATTGGCGAGATGAGGAAGAATTAGTTACTGAGGTTCCAGGGTGATTTACATACACAGACAGCCAGCATTACAGAAGTTAGTGGGTCAGAGGATGCTTGGTAAATTGATTTTGTGTGCGGTGATGGTGATAGAGAGTTGAGGATCATTGCTAACACCCGCTTCATTTTTCAACTGGCACTATAACAAACAGTCAGACAGCTGGGGTTAATGGGAACGCCGCTGTCACAGTTTATCACAGCTGGATTGACTCAGTCTCTCTGCTGTTTGAGTGCTACATCGCCTGAAAGCTTAGGTGCACTGAAGCAGGACAGGCTCAACATGTTAATGGAATTTTCACAATTTAAACTATGTTGGTATCTTAGTCAACAGCTTGAAGATGATAGAAATTTTTTGATATCTGCTGTGTTTGTTTGGGATTTCACATTCGAACAGTTTGGCTAAAACAAACTCCGCGCTGTTTGCTGCTTTGTTATAGCTCATTTCACTTAGTCTGAGATCTGTCATGGTGACATCAGAATACAGCGCTTTTTGTTATATTCTTACAATCCGATTTCCTATCCACGATTATTCCTGTTTGAGTTGGTGTTTTCTTTGTATGTTTCTATGATAAGACAAACTCAGAATGCATAGTTTCTTCTTCACTTGGAATTAAGTTACAGATAAAATATTCCGATTTTTGTTTGCAAACATCTGCAGTGTTTCAGTAAATCTAGAAACAAATTGATTTAAAAGAACTTGTGGGTTGATTTTCCTTAGATGCTATGGTAAACATGAATCCCTGTGTGAGTCCCATGGCCAATTAAATTTCATGCACATACTTGAACATCAAAATCCAAAATCCACCACTTATGGTGTTTCAAAACATAAGCCCCTGCCTATTGTCTTCATCTGTCTTATCTTTCCTCTCTAAACTCTTTTCTCTTTCTTCTGCACTTCCTCCTTAATCTCACTGCTGTGTGCTGTCTACTGTACTTACCTCACTCACATTAATGACTGCATCTCTAATAACTACTGAAGGATGGTCACAATTCTCTCCTTTCTTCTTGACTCTTATCCACTTCAGAGAGCTTGTTAGGTCCACCACATGAGAGGTAAATGGGGGGATCAAATGCAATAACGTAGTCTCAGAATTTGTATTTTGCAGCATTCTCACAGGAGAGAAGCAGGTTTGTAAGAATAAAACTCACTTACAATTGCTTTTGTAGCGCTTGAAGAGATTCAGGGACTTTAATGGTTACATGATTTTGTGGTGGATCGGGTGGATTTTCAATGAGTTTGCACATGCAGACACACACACACGCATATATATACATATATATATATATATATGTTTGTGTGTGTGTGGGCATGTATTTGTGTATGAACAATGTGTTGTAGATTTGTAAATTTCTGACACTTAAGTCATTTGTTGAAGCCCAGTCTGACAGGGACTGTTCTGTTAGGCTGAGTATCTTATCAAAAAACTCAGAGTCCACTACAGTTAGCTGAATTGGTGAAGTTACCTATTTTTTATTCTCCAGTTATGGCCCATAATCCTTCTCCTGTATCTGTGTCACAGCTCATGCTCTGAGCTGTTACACTCCGCTTAAGTCTCACAATTTCTCTGTCACAACCCCATGGACTACTGACTCTGCAATCTTTGAGGACTACTCACACGCTGTAAAGCCACCAGTTTATAGTCCCTTTTTTCTTCTGCGGTTGCCTCACCATTCTGCTTCTGTATTATTGAAATGAAATAACTTTTTCATGCGTGTGTGTGTGTGTGTGTGTGTGTGTGTGTGTGTGTGGCGAGATCCCGCCTGCCGTTCCCGTCTGGAGGAGTTGGTGGATGAGCATTGTGATGCCTGTCAGCCACTGACAATGGATGATCCCATTGCCTGTCAGCTCCACCCTAGTATATAGATTTACCCTCCATCTGATATGTGGTTACATGTGATCATTTGCAACTCAATATGATTAAGCTTGATTGTAAAAAGTCCTGAATAATATTAGCATTAAGACAGCATTAAGACTACAATATTGCTTCTGGCTATCAAAGATGTATGTAGTGTTTTGTATCTTTTTACCCACAAAAAATGTACTTTTACTCTTATTAGCACGATGGTGTGGTGGTTAGCACCATCGCCTCACAGCAAGAGGGTTCTGGGTTCTGGTACCCTGTCTGAAAATGGCAAAATATTAACCGTCTGAGCTTCACTCCTTTTTTTTTGGAAAGCGTGTTGATATTTTGGAATAGGGACTCAGGAGAAGCAATTCACAGTTTGAGTTTATGCTATTTAAGTTAAATAGACTATGAAGCATTTTATCTATATGCCGCTGTTGTCCTTTTCCACAAGCTTTGTCAGACGGGCTGCTCGTTCTTGTTCTATAATTCTTATATTGCCATGAATAATGGAGGAGACGTTCAGAGTGAAGGTGCATCCTGCACTCTTGAAGCCCAAGGTTCCCAATTAGAAGCATGGATTGGTGCCAGAGCACATGTTTCTCCACTGTATTTGTTGGCACTTTTGAGATATACCCTCCTGAAGAATTAATGAAACCAACAAACAAAAGATTGCTTGCCACAGATATTTCATGCTGCCTTCACAAATTTGCAACGGCAGTGGCAGTAGTCTCATAGCATGCCTGTGTGCTGCTATTTTTCCAAATGGCTGAGAGAGCATAAATACATTGTATTTAAGACTGTTTTGTTATTTGATAGTTATGAGTAGATTGTGTATTTCTCACAGTTATAAACTGTATGATGATTCAGTCACAGGCCAGAGGTCAGAGTTTGCATCATAGCAGAAAGTTTCAATAGAAGCAAAAGTAACCGACATAGAAACAAATAATTACCGAGATTGCAGAAGTGTGTTTTCTCCTTTATTTTTCACAATGTGAAAAGTCTTTGCTGGGTAAAATTTTACTTGACACTCTTCAGAAATGTACCTTGGCTGCATGAGAGCCCAGGGAGGTTTTGCTCAATTCATATTTATAAAGAAACACGGCGTCTAAGTTAAAGAAATAAAGCGTGTCTTCTTTGGCTATGTCGGATGTCTTGTTGTCTGTGAATATCGACTCCTGTGGTGCACAGCAGCTTCCTCTAAGACACACTGTGACAGAACTCTGTGGAAGAAATTGGGTTTTGGGTGACTGTTCGTTTTTCCGGCTGCCAGAGTATCTGCCGTTTTCGGTTGACATACTCCTGGCATTATTCAAGGTTTACGTCCACATTGTTTTTCCCTTATTTTGTTTTTGCATATTAAATGATGGTACCTGCTGTTTGGCTCGGAAAAACAACATCACCATTAAAAGCATTTGTATGTTTATATGCCTAAAGGAGATTAATTATTCAAGTCTTCCCATCATTCATTAACAATTGAAAATAGAAAACATTCAAAACGTAGCTGTCTCTTATGTATCTACAATTAATACTTTTTATATGAAAAAAAAAATTCTACAGAAAGAACGAGAGGGAGTAATTCCAAACTAATTATTTCCAATAGATTGGAACCACATCCCTATATCTACTGATCAGCAGCTCAACTCAAGAACTTCCTGATATGATAACATACTAATCAAGTAAATGAGGAAGACTGGAGTAATGGTGTAAACATTGGGTGTTCAGTGATAGTTACTTTAATGGCGTACACAAATGGCACTCCCTCAATGCTCATTCACTGTTGCACACAATCAACCAAAATGACCTGCTGGGGATGTCTTGCTGTGCCTGTCCTGAGCTTTCACAACAGTTTACCAAAGCCGCTCCTGTAATGTTTGCTGTTTTACTTGTTGAGACCTAAATCTTTTCAGTTTCTGCTGCTCACCCAATGCATTTCCTTTTTTTTCTTTTCCCACTATTTGCCTGTCAAACCTACATGTCTTTCATTGTAGAATGTAACAACTATATGTGTGTTTTTTCTACCACAAAGGCCTGAATGGTGGCATGCAGTATTGCTGATTGATCTTTCATGATGTTTACCTCTGTATAAGTACAGCCACTGGCATATTTTTATCTGGTAGTTAACTGGGCCTGCCTTTGTTACAGTATGCAAACATAAAAGGAGAAACTGAGTTATAAATCAAAAAGTATTAGTCCCTAGTCAATTCTGTATTTTTGACAGCCTTAAAGCTATGTTTCACGGTCTAATCCTCAGCAGGTATCTTTTATCCGATTTTGTGTTTCTGCGAGAAGTTTCTTATTGTTAAGATTTTTTATTTTTTCCCACTATCACCTTGTGCTTACCCGAGATCGGGGATCAGATTGAGGAAAAGTTTGGATCAATCTGTTGGTTTCCTCAGCTGGGAGAGAGAAAAAAACAAACAGACCAGAGCGCAAAGACGTTTAAGTGATGAAAAGACTTCAGAGGATGGTTAAAATAAGAGGCAAAAATACTGTGGGGAACTGGTGCAGCCGAGAATAACTGACAACATTTGTATTTTGAGCAGAGGATGAAACAGCTGGGATTGAGTAATACTGCTACAGAGGAGGTTAAACTAAAAACTAAACAGAGCAGAGAAAAGAGAAAATGAGAAAAAAAAAAAGTATAACAGCAAAGACTAACCATGGGAGTAAGCAACAAAAGGGAGCAGGCATAGGTTGATTGAAATTAGATCAATGCCAATGCTAACCAATAACTCACATTAGTAAGAAAAAAGAAAACAAATATGCCAATAGACATATCCAATTAATGGAAATTCACAAATATATATAGCTCAGATAAATTAGATTTTTAGCATATGGCTATGAAATTTCTTATATTTTAGAAATTCTTTGACATGGCATTGGGGCTTTTTACTGAGCTTAACTATGCCGTAAGCACAAAATCCTAAATATAGAGAAATAAAGCACAGTGGGAGAAAACCTTTGTGACATTCTGAACACATTTGTGAAAAAAATTACTTGTGAAGACTTGTCTTGAACATAATATTCAGCATTCATGTACTTTTTCCTTCCTCTCCCAAAGAGCAATTCTTTCAGATTTTCTTCTTTCTCTGAATGTCAAGCGATGTTAAAAATATAACCCATATATTCGGTATGTTAATGATATATTTTTATTTGAGGTAACTTTAACAAATCAGCCCCTGTTCCTTGTCAGTGTTTGCAGTGATTACACATAAATGAAACATAGCAAAATGTGAAACTGCACAGGCACTATATGTATATGCACTCGCTCAGTCTCTGAGAGTGCAAAGTCAATACAATAATTAATATAGCTTTACAGACACAAAAGGAGTTGGTGGGTAAATGCTGATGTGCAATATTCTTTTCCGAGCTTCTCAAATCTAATTACAATGTAAATAGTTATTAGTCATATGGCAAAAATCCGCAGGATTCCGCAGGATTTTTACTTTCATGAAAATTGTCTTAAAATCTGTTTCATTAAGCCATATTACTGTATACGATGAGTTTGGAAACTATATTAATAGTAGGGATCAAAATAGACTCAGGAAGATTTAGCTTTTGTTGTATTGTCAGATCGCATTTTGTCTATGTTCTCTTGAATGGTTTCAGATATGTTTTTTTGGAGTCATATAATCGACCTCCCAGACCATAATGAGGCATGCTGTGGGAGGGGTTAACAAAAGTGCAGATCTTATGATCTTATAAAGGCAACAGACTGGCCTGTGCAGTAAGTCAGTTGTCACATGGAAAGGATTTGTAACTGCAAATGTTAATTTGAATACTCTCTGGCGTCCTTGGACCTCCAGTGGGGCCAAGTGACCACTTGTCCCTGACCCACCTCCTCTGTCTGAGACTGTCACTTGAAAGACCTGCACTCCCCGTGCAACCTTAGTGAAAAACCTGCCATTGCCTTTGTAGGTGGGCCGAATTACACAACATGTCATGTTGATCGTGTAGCAGGTAGCAGGGCCCATGGGAGATTTAGTGGCTTTAATTACATTTCTCTTGCTGGCCATTGAGGAGAAAGGAATTAAATGGGACTGTTTTCTTAATCAGCTCTAGCTCGGTGGGTAACCACCCTTGCTTTCCAAATGAAAAAGTGCACTGAGGCGTGAACTCAATGCTGCAGTCATGCTTATGTGGTAAACAATAGCGTGTGTGTGTGTGTTCTTTCCTGTAGTGTGGAAGGTTAGGGGATAGACATTTATTGCCATTTCCATGGTGTGTTCAGTGTAGGCTTTACTTTATCTGTTAAGTTGGATGGAAATATGTTTCTATTGATTGCTATCCCTGGAAGGAGAACAGATGCTGGCGGTGGTGTTGAAATAGTCTCAGCAAAAGGAACATGAGCCTTTTGTGTAAGCACACAGATCTCATACTGAAGGGCTCTGCAGGACTAAGAATGACTTTGGGAAATGCAATGCATGATTCACTGGATGTACAGCCCATATTACAGAAATGCAATTGTAATTGCAATGGTAAAAAAAGTCGAGCCAGTGCGTAATATTCACAGCTGCTGTCCTTCTCTGGGTTTTGTTCAATTTCATACATGCAGTCACTGATCCCTTTTGTTCCCCTCTGAATGTCACGCTTTTTTTATTCTTCTTTCCATCGTTTTTACACTTGCACCCCACCACACACACATACACACACTCACTTCCTTCACTGTTTTCTTGGTTTCAGCATCATTTTCTCCTCTAGAAGCACTCTGTGATGGTCAAGCTGCAGCTGTGAATTTACTGCCCCATCAGGTGCTTCTAATGTATAAAGTAGAGCATATAATGGTTATTGAACAGGAGAGAGTTATGGTGTGTGGTATTTATATCCTTGGCCCCTGAGTCCGATAACATGATATTGAGATTGAACTGCCTGCCAAGCATAGTGTGATTCGAAGAACACGGGACACTCCACACACACTGTAAAAGGTAGAATAGGGAATGGGGTTCCTATATGAAACTGGACTGATATGGAAAGAGGAAAAGGAAGTCCAATGGCAAGGGAAAAAACATTAATCCGGTAGTATTATGACATGTTATCAGAGGTCAAGAAATATGTTTGGGATGAAGCTGTGACCTTTAATCTGAGGCTGGTGTTGAGGTTAAATTTGATTAATCTTCCTCTTGTACGCTCAGAGTAGAGAAGGCAAAGAAGCCAATAACCTTTGGAGGACAGAGCAAGTGATGGACCTAAGTATGGGTGTGTGTGTGTGTGTGTGTACATTGTGGAGTGTCTCCAATAGCAGCAGAGGTGTATTTGTAAACAAACGAAAGAAACCTGAGAAGCTGATGATCCCAGGTTCAGCGCTGACACCAAGGGTGGGATGCCACAGTGTGGATCAATAGCACCAAGTGTTGGGTAAAAGACACAAACAGTGCAATATATAAAGAACAACATAGGCTAGGAAGTTAAAGACACCTGTGTGAAAAATCCGTGTGGAAGCATAGGTGAGAGCACGACAGGATTGAAAAAAACAATCTCCTCCTTACCTTGCTAGTAATGATGATATTTGTACATAAGCTGCTGCCGGTGCAGGATGTGCAACAAACAGACAGTTTGACCTCGCATGAATAATTGATGGCATATGCCAATGAAAATGTTGCACGTTTTCCGTCTTTAGGAATGACAAGTGGCCCTGACTTGGACACCTTGAGGGCTGTGACAATTATTTTCCTGTTTGCAGTACACCAAGCTTTAAATGAGGGGAGGTATTACAGGAAATTGCAGACAGAAGGATGCATTGCTCAGTGAAACACTGGATCAACAAGATCTACAGAAGTACAATTTCTGCTTTTTTTGTGTCAGTTTTGGGGGTGTTAGTTTAATTCTGGGCTGCTGCACAAAAACAACTTGGCCATACTCATAGAGAGATGTTTTAGGGGCGTTTATCATTGGACAGAGAGATATTTCCTTCACAGTATCTTTGGAAATAAATTTTGGCAGTTTCTTTTCTAGAAGAAAATATCTCTACAGAGGATGTCATGGGATATTGATTATGCTGAAATAAATAATAGAGCTATGATCCTAGCTTGTACACAAACAGTGATATATAGAGATAGTGTATGTCATCCAAAAGTGGATAAAAATCTAAGAAAATAGAGACCCTGTAGGCATTATTTTGATACAGAGGCTGTCTTTTCTGCTATCCTTGTGAATCTCTTTTGTATGTATGTAATGTGTGGGTGTTTGTGTATGTGTTTGGTCGGTCGTGGTTTCCATTAGTAGGAATGAAATCAAGATCTCCCAGGCAGCCCTCCTATTTCAATTATTCCTTTGTCGCTTTGAGTGTAGCATCCAAAAAATTTAAATAGAATTAAATTAAAATAAAAATGTCAATTTTTCACACTTTTATCTTTTTTTTTTCCCGCACATCTAGCCGATTAGGCAACTTGGCTATGTATGCACGCCTGTTTCACAATTTTCTTTCATTTTATTCTCCCTTCAGCCATCCAAATGACCTCCAACCCCACTGCCTTTCTTTCATAAAATCCTGCCCCTTTCATTTCTCTCTGCCTGGCTGGATGGTTGACCCAATAATCCTGGAAGAATACCACTGAATATGTTTCTCTCTTTTTTTCTTCTTTATCAACAGAAAAGTACTTATGGTAATGATTTTTCTTCCATTACCCATGTCTTCTCTCTGTTTGCCTATTTAGCATTTTAGCACAAACTTGCATTTTGGAACGTGTTGATGCACATCCGAAATTACAATAACAGGACACTTGTGATTCAGTTCTGCACAGATACAATTCATCAAAGCAACATTGATTTTGCTACTCAGTCTGGAATCCAAAGGATCTCTTTTCATTTATTGAATTAATTTGTGCACGAAAAGCCATCATTGTATCACGGAATAAAAATAAGAATTAGCATTCTCCTGACAGCACAGGTAAATTCACTTGCCTGTGGTCAACTGCTGCCATGGCACTAGTACATCCACACTCGAAGCACTTGTTAAAAGTTTAGCTGTTTTGCATAATATGTTGAATTTCTCAGTGCCAATGAATTCAGCCTCCACTTGTGTCCTGCTCCTCTTGTTCCTCACTTGCCCCCATCAATCTTCACTCCTGAATAACAGAATGAAGGGCCAAGTTGACCGGTAAGGCCATGTTCGAGATGTGTGCCTGTTGACAATCATCTCCACTTTTGAAACAACAAACAACTGAACGTCACCATCATCCTGATCTCTTATATCTTTCTCTTGGATGCGGTATCCAGTGAAAAGCTCCCCTTACTACTGCCATTTTAGTTCACCTGAATAACAGATTTTTGCTTAAGAGATATTTTTTATTGCCACTGTCACATCTGAGTTCAGTGTTTACATGGTAGCCACCTGAGTTAAGGTGGGAGACATGAGATGGGTGTGACTTAATCCTTATTTGGTGCCAGATTTGCACTGTGATTTAAGGATATATTCTGCATGTTGTCTTAACCTGCTGTGAAGCATCAAGAAGACAAGCTAAATGTTGTTCCCATAAGCCCCCTTAGACAGAAATCGATACCCTGTCTTTCTTCACAATGCTGACCCAAATTAAATAGAAAATCCATAGAGATGTAAAACAGAGGGAAAGAAAAACAATGAAATGAAGGGATTGATTCTGGAATATATAAGGCTGGACATACCATGGAATAAACATCATCATGGGTATCAATATATAAACAGGTTCAATCCCTCAGAGGGCAGCTCAATAATTATAGACAGAAAAAAGCTATGTATATTTTTTTCACCATAACATTTAGCAAAGAAGGTGGTGAAGCAACAAGGCACCAAAGCCGACATGAGTTCAAAACTAAAATGTCCAAATATCATTCAGATTATGTCCTTTTGAAGTACTTTCCATATCTTGGCTTCTTTATTTTATTTGCATATCAGACAGACGGCATAATGCATGTTTCTGTGTCTGTCTCTTCCCTGTTCTTGTCCGAAGGCCAGTGTGTGTACAAGGGGAGCATGTTAACACTGCTGCCGTCTCTGTTTTCTGTCCGCCAACACATTTGTTATTTCTCAAAGGTGTTAGTAGGCCAGAGTAACAATATGACCAACAGGAGCAATAATTACTTGCTGTGTGTCACTGTCATAGCAGAACAAATTTCATTGAGAGCACATTCTGCCATGGGCACTCATTGCTCAGCTTACTCTTGGACCCATTTCATTTTGCTCTTGTGGGTTTGAAATAAGGCCTTTGAGCAACTTACTGGCAATACTCTAATGGCCATGATGGGTTACTGGTCATTTTCTAGATACCTCAACTTAGAGTTTATTGTACTTAGTAAACCTTAAAAGTCCCTGTCTGACAAGAATCTGACATAAATGGCCCATCCAATGTTTTAAGGTCAAGGAAAATATTTCGGCACGTACATTTTCTTGGGCTGTCTGTTTATCTCCTAAATTAAAACTCTACTTGTGTCTATTTATATTCCAGCAATTATATTTCCTTTTAATAGCTGTAGCGGCTGTCAATAATGGTTTTGCCTCAGGATATTATTTGTCCATCATATCCTCATGCCTCAACACCAATGACCCACTGGTTGAGACTAAAAAAGGAGGAGATTGAGACTAATTATGTGAATATTTCCATCCCCTTGTTTGATAACAGCTTGATTTATGGACAGAGTACACCTACAGTACAGAGTACACCTACAGTAAAGGAGATTTGCCAAAAATGTAACATGCATGCTTTGTTGAAATTGCTAAAATTCTGTCCACAATCATTCAAAGCTTGTCAGAGAAACACAAAAATGTCCCATCTTCTTCAGGAGCATTAAATCTGACACAGGACATGTGTCAGGGCTTGAAACATGCCCTGATGCTGTATGACAAAATTACATTATGTTAGAGTTTCAGAGAGAGGTTATTAAAGGCAGAAATTAAAGACTACATTAGGTTAGAATTTATGGTGGGAAGTTCCCATTTCTGTTTAGGATGTTTGACCACTCCTTCCTGTCGCTCCAACTGGTGTTCTGGCATGAATTCACAGGCACTGAGGCACAGAGTGATCCACAGTCTGCTATCAATCCCTCATAATTCCAGCTTGCAAAGCCCATCTGGAATTGTAACAAATATCTGCATCCACAATAGCTAATACTGCCATAGCAAATAACAGAGATGGCAGCATTCTAATAGATAACCTCTATCTACTCAGCTGCACAAAATGAAACCACAAAAGCCAGTTTGTTGGCTTAGGACGATTGCACTCTTTGACCTAAAAGTCAGAAATATGTTAAAACATTTTAAAAGCAGTTCTCACATTGATGACACTGGCACAGTTAACACCTAACTGAAATTGGCTTTTCATGGTCAAAGATAAAAGCTTTCCTTTCAATTTTTTATTTCTTTTACATGCAAACAGCTGTCTAAAGAGTAGTTGCTTTCAGTGTTAAGTATATTTCACTGAAAATGACACAAACAGGGAGCAAGAGTTATGGCAGCCACTTTAAGGAAAAAGTCACATATTCAATAATGACAGGATTGCATTTAAAATCAAATTGGATCCATTAATTCACTAACAAACAAGAAAAAAAAGGCTATTCAGTAGGATAAATTGGTGGTTTCAGCAGCCATGGCTTAACCCATTCCCGGCATGTCAGGAAAATTAGACATTTCTGTGCAACACTTGAAGCTACCCTTGAGTTGCTGACAGAATGAGGACCCGGTATAAATAATTAGTAGTTTTCAACATATTTGCTATTAGAAATGGAGAAAGTCTGGCATACAAGGCCGCACATTAGGATACATAAAGATGATTCGGCTTGATAGAATGGACTGAACTTAAGCCGACACGACAGTCCCTTGGAATGAAAAATGTGAAATACTGATGAAATTCAGTCCTGCCACAGCTATGTGTCACTCTGCATCTTTGAGTGGCACTCGCACATTATCGTGGTGTCAGAAAAGAAATCCATCCCCCCCCCGTCCCCCCTTCATCTCTTTCTAAAACTAGCACAGGTCCCCCGAGGCCAAAATGGAGATGGCTTCAAATTGATAATCACCAGTATTCATTATCATGGTTCCTGGATTTACTCTTGAGTTCATTTCCTAATTACTTGATTATGTATCGAAAATTATTCATTAATGTTTTCGACTTGCAACAGTTTGCGCAAGTCATTAATTACTTTGAGTGTCTTTCGATAAGTAATGATTGGTTCCCTCTCTGATATACCCCCCGCTGCTGATTCCATGTCACATTCAGGCACATTCTTTTACATCAAATTTTGAAGCGGTTTCCATTATACTGATGCCAGGAAAGTTTTGAATGGATAAAAAGGCATCGCAAACGGTCTGACTTTCATAGTTTGATACGTGACATTGTGCAGCAGGCTGTTTTTGGTTTTGTCACTTTTGTGTTGAATAATTGAGAGTCAAGTTTCTCGATGGTGTCAAATTCTACATAATATTTATAGATGTAATATTTTTCCATGTCACCAATTGACCATGCTACCTTAAGAGATGACAAATATATAATATAGGATAAAAAAAGCAGTGGAAAAAGACTGAATTCACATTTTTAGTTTTATAAAACTCAATTCGTATTCAGTCTAAACCTTGTTTTTATACAACCAGACTCTAAGGTGTTATCTGGTCTTTCGCAATCACAAAAGTTTTGGATACAGACTGTTACTGTGATTGAATGACAAATCATTTTCAGGAATTGGAAGGTTCCTCGAGAGCTTTCTTATCAGGCCCGAGTGACTGAATTATACAAAAAAATGTAGCAAACAGCAAAAAATAAAAACAGTTTTGGGACTTGGGATATCTCAAATATGTCCAATTTTGTCCTATTTGATAACATAAGTGTGAAAACTGTTTGAAAGCTCTGTTTTTATTGTTTATTTTCCTTAGATAGTTAGAAGAATTAAATTACCCTGCTCCGTCTTGTCTAAGTCAAGTGGGAGTTAAGTGGGTTGCTTGAGCTTATGAAATGGGCTTATGCTGTACCTATATGCGCGTGTTAATGTTACCAAATAAAGAAACACTTCATCTACATTCAAATTAAAATCAGAAAGTTGTTTAGCGCCCAATGTGACTTTCCTACATAATATAACAAATGAATCCCATAATTTATTGAGAAAAAATACAGAAGAATACAAGCCAAGTAAAACTGTCAACAAATCCCAAGTAGATGAATCTTTTCTTTTTCTTTTTTTTGTTCCCTTGTTACCAAAATGTTGTTTGGCAGCTTAAAAAAAAAAAAAAAAAAAAACTTACAATAAGCAACAAAACAAACACTAAGGCAAAGTCCCCGTTGCTATTACTAAATACTGGCTGTTGAATTATCACCTAAAAATCTAAATATCACATTGAATAATGAGGATGGGAACTGAAGGCAGGGACAGAGAAAGATATTGAGTTACTTGCTCGTCACTGTGAGGATTTCACTTAGGGAGCTTTTTAGAAATCGCATGAATGTACTATAAAAATCACATTTAACTGTTTAATGATAAATTGATCATGACATACCATTTGACATGTTTGGAATAGACTGCTCATTAGCTCATCAAACGGAAGGTATGAACTGTTTTTGAGAAGCAGCAGTATAGTATAGTATGATCATTTTAAAACTCGGTAAAAAGAGAATTGATTTTTGATTGAGGGAATCCATCTGTTCTTTTGTCATTTTCAACTGTATGGCACTCCTATATGTTTTTTTAACATGGCAAAGTCAGCAAAGCTGCTGCACCATTGCAATGCTCTTTGATTGATTTTGAACTGCCTCACTTCCTCTTTAAGTGCATTTCAAACTATGGCAGGCATCCTTTGGGAAAACAAAGATGGACTGTTTACCATCCCTGTGTCATTTCATATTTTGCTCATTTCACATGTTTAGTTGAGAATCCGCTCAGTTGGACATCTCTTTCCCCTTTTCCTTTTTTCATTATTTAGAAATGATTCACCTAAGATTTACAGCATGTGACATTTTCGGGCACTACTGACTAAGAGACGCATCCAGGCCTCGCTTGAAATGTTGACATGTCTTTAAAAGCCTCCATTCAGACAAAGCAATTGACGTTGCAAATGTGGGCAACTTGCAGTATTTTTAGTTCTAATGATCAAAGATATTCTCGAAAGTGTTTAAAGTGCTGACTATATGAGAGGATAGTTTATCGTGTGGCTGAACTTGTTTATCTGCAGTAGTATTAGTCTTCTGCAGTGTTTGCATTTTCTTAAAATACTGGTAAATGTGTCGGATTTGATCTCAATATCTCAGATCTCAATATCTCAGAGGTCAGAGCAGACAGACCATTTTTGTTTGCTTTTGCAGATATGATGTGATTCAATTACAGTGAGAAGAAACAGTTTTACATCATTTCAATTCCCCTTCTCATGTTCATTCTAATGAAATGGACTAAAAACTTCTATTTGTATGTAAGCGTGTGTCTATTTGTATTGGTGATTTAATTACGATTTTTTGCTTTTGTGCATTTGCACATAAATGTTTTGTATATGTCAAATCATGCCATAGCTGTCATAGTTGTTAGCTGACAAATAAAAAAATTAGCTTTCTCCGGTTTTTGGGATTCGAGAGAAACAGAAAAGGACGAATGGGAAAGACAGAGAGGTGGGGCTGGAAATGATTGTAAAGAGCCCGTCCCTGTAAGCTGGTTTCCACCTTGTCCTTCAGAAGTCAGGGGAGATCACTGTAAAAGTTATTTTTAATTCTAAGCGTTTCAGCGGCTCAGAACTGTGTGGCCGGTGGTGACCTTATCACAAATTAAACTCAGTAAGACAGTAAAAGTGGGAATCCTACCTCTTAGAAAGTAAGGGTGCTTTACACTTAATATTTCTGCGCCATTTGGCCAAGCGTCTGAGCATAAACCCACAGATCTGCTGACTTCACCTGCCTGTCTTATGTTGGAGTAGTTATTAGTTTGGACAGCGGAGAGCTCTTAGATAACAGTCTGACATGGGCCGATGAAATTGTGTGGTAAACAAATAAGGTGCACTTTCGAGCTGAAGTTGTACAAATGTGGTGTTCACAAACTATTATTTCCTCACCTGCTAACTTTGCGGAGGCTTTGGAGCTTCTGCAAGCTCCTTGAAATAAAGTGTTTGCAGTTGTGTGGGCTGTTGTGTAAATTAAGCCTCCTGCCTGTTTTCTGATTAGTGACTTGATTTGCACACAAATGAATGACTCAATACCCTTCATTCAGTTAAGTGTAAAAGGTTGACTCTGTCTCCCAAAAAACATAATGCTCCGACAAAGTTTATACGGGTTTTTAGCCTTTACGTGTACCCGATAATACACTATGAGTGAGACTTTTTCATTCATTACTGGCTTTCATTAACATGCAGGACTGTGCTTCACTGGGAGAAATGTTGTTTTCTACAAACCTCTCCGTGCACCTGAGTCACTCGTCGAGCAGTTCTTTTATCAGCTCCGAGCAGCAGGACGGAAGAGCACATCTTGGACTGATCATAGGCCTGCTGCCTCTGACTAATCCAGCTCACTGTTGGAGAAATAAAGAAAAAAAAACGTGCAGAGGGGGTGGGGGTTATTTTGAATGGAGAGCAGTTCAAAGTCTTTCAGTCATATCGAAAAGATCAGAACCCCTGATCGTCAGATACAGATAAGGAACTGAATATTGTATTGGAACGTCTTACAGGAAACAGTGTGAGATAGTGGAAAGGTGATCACATGATGCATTTAAAAACATCCCATTGATTTTCACAAATCAAGTTTTCAGAATGGCATTGTGTAAGTTTATTCCATTTGAGAAGGTTTTGGTGTATTAAATGAAGTACATTCAATTTAATGGCTTTTACACAACCTTCTGATGTGTCTTAGCTCAAAACGTGTATCTGTATTGCATTTTACACCTGAGACACACATTAGTGTGAGAGATGGAAGGAGAGTAGTCGAAGGCTGCAAGTTCAATCCTTTTATTTTTCTCTTTTGTTTGTGTAACTACTGCCCTAAGCCTTCTAGAGAAAATATGCTGTTGAAGATGACCATCCCTGCTGTTTATGTTAAGTTATGTTACATTATCATGAGCGTAAAACCCACAGAGTATTACTAAATGATGAGAGGTCGGCCGTGGCTCCAATCATGTCTGACAAAATGAAAACCTTGTTCCAAAGTCATTAGAATTGTTCATTGCTCTATTTTCTAATTTACTAAGATTAATAAAAGTGAGTGAAAAAAATGTACTCCAAGGAGTTCCTTAATTTGCGCAAATTTGCAACAGGAAATTCCACAAGGAAACCTCCACTAAGTGAATAAAGCTGACAAGAAAAGATGAACATGGTTGAACGGAGAGCGCAACAGATATTTTCTAATAGCAGATTCCATAAGGCTTGCAACAATGACTAAAAGCTCTAAAGACTGGTCCATACACATATAATGGACAAATGGAAAGAAAGCCTTTTAGAGCAAAGCTTTATTATCTGTCTGCAAAAGCACAGACTTCTACAGCTCAGACTGAAAAAGTGGAGTGACTGGGGCTTTTAGAAGAAATGTGTTGTTCTTTTTACTGATGTCGTTCCCCAACAATGTGCATTTTCAACACTAAATAGATAATGTAGACATCTGTAGTCACTGAAATATTCTTCCCCTCAGCCCATGCAAAATGTGCTGAATATGGATGATGTTTTACCCAGAGGCATACTGTGGCAATAAAAAGCCTTTTTAGGTGGATAGGTTGTCATCATGTGTTCCGTAACTGATGCTGCAATTGCAGTCCTGAATCAGTATCATGGATCTGTCTTAAAAATGAAAAACCCACTTTAAATCTACAAAATCAACCTTCAAAAGGGCTCTTTATTTGCCTCTAAACATTACATTACAGGCAAAGAGAATACCATTTTTAACATTTTCTCCACCTGTTCTTTAGATTGTCTTGAAAGCTTTTTTTTCTTCAAATCAACAATTAAGGGCATTCCAGTACTCAGGTAATGCATGCTGACTATACAAGATTTGTAGAAAACGAGATGTTATGGATGCAGAGCAAGAGTAAAATGCAGAAAGGAGACTTTACATACCAATTTCTTTCTTGATAAAAGTTTGGCAGATAATAGTGAATGCCTGACAGTTATCCCTCAAGTTTTGTTCCGTCTTAACTGTTGATTCAAAGTTAGCAAACAAGACAACTTCTGTAAAACTGCTTTTGCTACCCAAGTGCAAGCTGTGGTATTTTAGAAATGCAAACGTATGTGTTTGAACTGGAGCTGAACCTTGAGAAAGAAGATGAACAGACGTGAACCCTGTAAGTTTACCTTTCAGATTTGTTTAATAATTTAATGTTTTTCCTCTGCGGGTAATAATGAAAAATATATTTCCAAAATTCTGAAGTTTATTTCGATCTGGCGAATACAAAACAACATTTTAAGATGCCCAGCGAGTTTGCTCTGACAAGTCGCATCTCAAAACAGAGTGGAAAAATAGCTGTAAATGATCAAATCGCTACATCTGGCTGCCAATGTTGTAACGTGATCATTTTTACATTACATGAAACTTACACAAATGAAATATTCTGCAGCTATATTAGGCCAGTGATTGTCACGGAAGAGAAACAAGGTTTTCTGCAGTCGTTTAGGCTTTGGCACAGAAATACAAAGTTTACTTATATAGTAAAATTGAATCATAGAAAGAAAAAACACATATAATGATACATCCGTGGCCATATTATATAAAACATCTGGCTATAAATGCACTCGATACCTTTACATTTCCTGAAACAAAACAGCAAAAACAGAAGGACATTTGAATCTTGTAATTTCTTACTTATACTGGTAAATGTGCTGTGGCAATACAATGTTTTTGGACTCGGGAAGAAACATTCATGTCATATATTTTTTGGGAGACCCTTCCATTTGTCAGGATTAGCTACACAGGTTTGAAATCTTAACTGTGTTACATGTATATTCAAAGCACTAATAGTGATTTCTCTTCATTTTGCACAGATGTCCCTCAATAACTTATTTATCCTTGGATGAAATATTTTTAATTCAATTTCAATTAAACTGAACAGAACCAAAACACATCTATTCAACAGCATTAGAAAAGAAAAACAATCACCTAAAAACTACCCTGATGTCTTGACATGTGCCACCATTCTGTTCATTATGTTATTCTCTCTCCAATCTGCTGTCGACACCAGAATGTCAGTCATCATGTCTTAAACTGCTTAGATAAAAGTCACGCGCAGCTGGCATGTTGAATTAACACTCAGCTCAGCATTCTCTCTATGAAGATTGAACTAGAAGTCCTGCATCTTTCCCTGGACTTCAGAAAAGCTCAGTGAAAGACATGGTACATGCACCCATTTCCCCTCGCCATCCACTTCCTTTGAAAGGATGACCGCTACATCACAGAGTCAAGATTTTGAAGCCAATACTTGGCAGCACAGCAATATATATATTTATTTTTTAATTTTTTTTATTTTCACTGAGCAGCGGAAATCAGGGATCCTTCAGACATCACAGAATTCACTTTATTTCCCTTGCTGCCTGTGCTCCCTCTGTTGTTATCCTCTGAAGGCTCAGTATGACCCCCAAACACACCAAACACTTTGTTGTTATTTTCAATATAAAATATCCATTCTGGGATTACTTGATGCTTCTCAGTGTTTACTCTCCTCTCCGCCTACACAGTTCTCCCTAAATGGAAGACAAATTGAGCATTTTCGAAACTGGCACTTCAGTAGAAGCATTTGTCAGCACCATGCGCTGTGTTGACGCATTTGAAAGTTAATGCGGCATGTGGGCATGACCGTTGTGATAAGTTTGAGGCATATTTTAACAGTTGTAACACTTCTCTTTATGGTTACTAACCACTCCATCAAGAATAGATGGCGAGAGGGGGAATTATGATGATAAAGGGTGTCAGAGGGACAGAGAGAACACACGAAGGACAGTCTGGAAATGGAAGAGTGATGGTCTTTGCTGCCCAGTCAGTCTTTAAGATGCGGCTTCATACTCCTGCATTATGTTATGCATCATTGAACTCCACCCTCGGACTCACCCATCACAGAAGCTCCAGTCTTTCTTACCATATCCACATTTTTCAGTGGCCCGATCCGATACTCGGAGGCTTGTCCAGTAAAAACCGGACTAAAAACGCTATTTGTCGGAAACTGCTCACACTTTGCAGCAACTAAAAAAACAAACAAATAAAGAAAAGAACACGATTTCCTTAACTTTCGTTTGTTTTGTGGCGCCTGTCCAAAACCAGCACCGCCGTTTCTGATGAGACAGAATGCTTTACCGGACACTCACAAGGGTAAGGCCGGGTCCTCAGAGGTGAGCGCTGCTCCGCTGTTGGCCATTTATCACCAGTGCAGCGGGGATTGAGAGGACACGCTGCGAATGCAGAGTGGTATTATGGGATGCTGGTCTCTCGATGTTACCAGTGATAAACATTATGCTTGAGGCCAAGAGCATCGTCCGCCATTAGTCAAAGGACTTTGAATTGGAATTCCTTTCCCTACGGCTGAACAGGATTACTTAGGAAATAGGATGTTTACAAACAAGCATTTGTGTTTTAAGGCGGGGAGGAAGGTGTCCATGAATTTTGATCCTGTTATTTATAGTGCTGTTCTCTTCTATTTGGAATTTTTTAATGGCTGAACCGTGTAAATCAATTAATTTTCCAAAACGTGGTACTCGGGTAGCTGAAACTCAGTGTTGGCACCCAACAACTGAAAGGTTGGTGGTTTGACTCTTGGCTTCCTCAGGTCACATGACAGTGTCCTTGGGTGTTTTTGGATAAAAACATCTTCTAAACATGTACATTTGACATAGTACTGAAAAGAAACAAGTTCTCTTGTAGGCATAGTTTTAGAAAATACATTTTTAATACAACATTTTCTATACAAATATACACATCATGGATGCCTTCTTTGATTTATTCTTTAAAAGCGAGGCCGAAAAAGTGTTAGAAAGTGTTCATCTGTGCACCAATCACAAAACAAGTTTATAAGAGCATCTGTTGCTACGATCTGAAGATGGAGAGGGTCCAGGAGAGCAACAAGGAATTTATGGTCCGTCTTCTGCTCATGGCCCACAACTCTCGAAATATCAATTTAGCTGTAGAGATGAAATAGCTCATATTTCATGATGATAATTTTGTTGTTTTCTTCTCATTGCAGCTTAATCAAAGTGAAAAGTTGGACATTCTAAAAGGAACAGTTAGTGATTTTGCTTTTAGTTTAAACACTAGTCAATACCCTTAGTAAGAGCTAATTGCAGACCTTTTAGTCGTATTCTTTAACTTCTTCTCACTGTTATCAAAGGGACACATCTGACTGGCTTGTAAACAGACAATTTCAAAGTTCCTTTCCTGTCTTGTTTCGTACCTCAAAACAGGAACAATACATCCTTCACATTCTGACAAAATCTGTTTTGAAAAACGGAAGAAAAAGAGGCCAGTTTGGTGATCATTCCTTGTATAGTGACACGCTTTGATCTCAGCCACATCCTCCCTTGGTATGTCACTGTATCTATCTCAGCTTTCTATTGCCCTCCTTTTTGCTTTCGGCAGGAAAAGACGGAAGACATGAAACACCCACTGCCACCCCCCCCCCCCCCACTTTATTTTTTCTTTTTGGCTTGAAAAGACTTGTGAAGACAAGTCAGAAAGAGGAGGTGTGCTATTTTACTTTAACCGCCAACCAACAAAATATAACAGCTTCTCTGCTCTGGAGACATCACCTTTCCCTCTAAGGCCCTAAAAGCAGCAGCACCTTTTTTGAAAATACTGAAATCAAAGTTGTTATGGGACATGAACAGATTACTATATATTGTTGCACTACATCCTCAAGTTGCAGGCTTGTAGTCAGCATTTTCCCTTTCTAAAAGGCGAATTTCCTCAATTTTTTACTTCTACTTGATAGTTATTATACTTTGTTATGTTACCATAATTCACCCCAACCTCAATTCTTTTTCTTCTTGGCCTTTCCCCACAAAGAGGTTTTGATAACATCAAGCTGCTGACTTCTACTCACTTAAAACCCTCGGCTCACGCTTCGTGGTAATGGGCTTGTCTCAAACACAAAAGGCTGAACTTGACATCTACCTTGTGATGTCAGTGGTTGTTGGCAGGTTGATGGACAGCTAAGAATGGCAGATTTGCCCCCTCTTTGGTTAATTAGCTCAAAGAAGGAAATGAATGCAATTTCAGCAAGGCTAGCGCTTATCGGAAAAAAAATTCCAATACCCCTCCAGACGTGATGATAGACAGGCCTTTTTACCTCGGCCTGGGCTTCCAGGCAGGGCTATTATCATGAATTGGTGCCGTTTGAACACGAACAATAAACACAGATGGTATCAATAGGACCAGCTACTACCCATCAAAGATGCATGAGATCATATGAGATGGCAGATAAGTGCGGATCATTCAAACGAAAAGCTTCATATTATGGGGGAAAAAATGGACTTTTATAAATGTCCAGAATTTTAAAAAAGCTAAACTTAAATCGGCAACACGTAAAGAGATTACAATAGTAACAAATTGGGCTTCATACAACCTAACCCTTATCAACTCGGCTTCCCACAGTAGTGGAAACCAGATGACCCTAGCACATAGTAAAGGAGAGAGCCTGTATTTTATTGGATGGAAGTTTTTTTTTCTTAAATATTCTGTACACATAAACACATCAGAGCACACCTCGCTTGGGGGAGGCGACAGCGGCTGCAGAGAGAAAGTGTGTAGTGGCATAGAATTACCATGAATAATTAAAGGACTGGTGTGAGCATTCTGGTAGCTCTTTGATTGACTCTGAAAGCCCCAGGAAGAAATTGGCAGATGAGAGAAAACTGCAAAATGGCCAGCTCTGTGCTCTCAGCTCCCTGTCGAAGATTTGCTTGGCTAAAACCTTGAATCAGCAGTGTGCTAGGAGGCCCTTTTTGTGTCTGCCTGCCCTAGAGTGAGATCCAAATTTTGCTCACTGAAAAAGGAAAAAAAAAAAGGAGAGGGGAAAAAGTAAAAGAGCATAAGTTGGCACGTTGGGGATGTCAGGTGACACGCTTAGTCGGCAGGGATTTTTTTATTTATTCATTTTCAATGGTGTAGCTGAAAGATGCTCAGATTATTGTGAGGCTGTTCATTCCTTGCATTGTAGCCTCACATTCACAACCTACAGTCACATTGTAGAAGTGGAAAAGAACAAAAATGGCTGACATGTGTCACTGCCAGGGAGAGTGGCCCATAGGATGTCATTGGCAAATTTGCTGAGTGCACAATAAGGAGAGGTCAACAGGGACTGGAGCTTGGCAGCAGCCCCTCACCTTCCAAGAGTGTCCGGATGTAGGCGGCATCCCATTACTCATCCATATCATTTTGCCAAGCCAGCACCAATGTCCTTAGATATGTGACATGAAGGCCATTCAGCTAAATGAAACCTACAGGTTGCCTCCTTCCTTGTAAGTTTGTGGTTCAATTTTCCTTGTCAAAATTCTGTGGTTCATTTAATTCGATCCAGAACTCTCATAGCCATTAGTTCTTTCAGTCGTCACCACTGTCTGTCATTTGTTGTTGCTAGCAGTGTGATAAAAGTGCTGAACATTTTGTATGTACAAGATGCTGACAATTCTCTGTCAGCATGTTGCCATGGGTAGCGCACGGGTCTAAAGCTGTTTGTCGTGTGCATTCTGTGAAGAATAGAAGACCAAAAATAGAGGAGTTTGGACAAAAGGGCCACGTTGCCTTCTAAATGCACAAAGGATTATTGTTACCTCTTTGACAATATGGCATAAACATCTACTCAGCAGTCTCAAAATTGCCTAAATACATATTCTATTTGCAGTTATTATGAGATATTAAAGAATTGGGCTCAAGTGAATTGGTTGATCACAATGGTATCATTGCGTTATTTTTGCTTTAGTTAAACATTTTACATACTGTAGATAATATGAATCTGCACACTTTCCCAATGATGGGAACTGTTTTCGAATTATAATGTCAAAAATACTTTGCCATTGTCCTGCAGTGTTTTTTTTATTTTACCTGTCATCTCTTAGAAGGAAGATTTGCCATTGTTGCTGCTGAAGCTTCTTACAATGCCACGCTATCAGTTCAATTAGCTACTACTGCAAATATAACACAGATCTTCCAAACATGTCACTCAGCACGAAAGCTCTTATCTGACAAGTGCTTCTAATGTAGTGCCTGATGGCTGCTAAAATATCAGATGCTCTGACCTAAATTTGCCATTTAATGTCTGCGTGTAGTGAGAAAGTGGGCGGATGCCAAAGAAAATTCTGACAGGGAAGATATCAAAAAATGAGCACATTTTAGACTTGTGAAAGCATATGTAGACTCAATCACACCCCTAGAGAGGACTTTGCCATTGTGATGTGATGGTATCATTTAAAGGATGTGTGGTACTGCATTTTAAGTCTCTCTAAAGCAGCACTGGTTTCTCTGCCTGGCAAGCAGCATAGAGCCCGCTCATCAAAACTTGTTTTTCCTATCTTGATGAACCTCAGGTCAGTCAGATATGTAATGGTATATAAATATATATATATATACCGTTAAATTAGGTTAATATATCAACTAAAGTGTGAAAGGCTGGACAGAATGATGGAAAAATAAAGACAATGCAAGAAGTGCAAAACATTTCTATAAGCCACTGTCAGAAATTTTTCAGCCTGTAGCGTCTAATAGTGCGCACAGATACTTCAGAGGTCTTGAAATGCTGTACTCTCTTTTATATTGTCCATGACCAGCCAAAAGATCATTTAAAAAATATAGATAATATCGAGAATAAAATAAGAGAGCCTCTGGCTATATGTACCTTAAAGCTTCTTCAGGAAAATGGAAAACGTGCCTATCAGAGGGTAAGAAAGAGGAAAGGGTGTTGGGAAAAGAAAGAGAAGAAAGAGAGAAAGAGCACTGTAGGTAGGCAGTGAAAGTAATGGTGCTGTTTATGGATTGGGGCTATTTTGTACATCAAAGTACACAGAAAAGGAGAGAGCGAGACAGCGAGGGAGAATGAGGGTGGGGAGAGTCTGCTGCAGGCCATTTGATTGTCATTGTTTCTCTTAGGTCATGTGGGAGTGCATACGCCTCGTTTTTATTCCTCTTGTTTTCCCTCTTCTTTTCTTCCTTTTTCCCCTGTAATATCAAGCAACACTGTTAAAAACGCCATTGACATAAGACTATAACAAGCACAGCAAGATCATCTTTGTTGTTTCCATGGATCAAAAACTCCAGATTGCTCCGTGTCCTGCCTCTCTCTTTGTCTCTCTAATATGCTGTATGCAGCCTACCGTTCTAAGCCTTTCATAATCATTTTAAAGTAGTCAGTCTTAATCGCTTCATCCCTCTCCTTAATCTCATCATACCTATTCTTTAATCTCCTCTGAGAAATACTCTGTCTGCATACATGGTTATACTTAATATAATCATTATGGGTATATGGTTTA
>JABUIW010000020.1:2890164-2911993 GCA_013363375.1 Menidia beryllina
TGCATACATGGTTATACTTAATATAATCATTATGGGTATATGGTTTAAATGAGCACTTTTTTCTTCAAACCCAAGATTTGATTTCATTATGGCTTGCTAATCTGGCTAAACATCAAACATCTGCGCCAAAAGACATATCCCAAACCAGATGCCACGATAAAGTGTTGTCATTTCACATTTCTAGAAACAACGAATGTGCATAATCTCAATATTTGTCATGCTAGCAGGGACAGGGTATTCACAAAAGCATACCCTCTCCCAAAGAGGGTGCATGCCACATCAACAGGAGCACAACATTTTATGACTATTATGTTTGGCCTAATAATTTGTGTAATAGGCCTAAAAGATTCAATGGCCAAAAACAAAGTTAATCTTTAGTTTTAAAAGACAAATGTGTTTTCTTTTGGTACTGAGCATCACAACAATAAAGAAAGACCTTTGCAAATAGTGGTACGTGTATCCTGGTACGTTTTTGCAATTAGTGTTGTGAAAAGATCTATTTCAAGCGAAGACTAGATTTATTCAGACGACAATTGTCGGGGCTTTTACCTAAACTTGAAAAAAAAAACTAATTAAAATATCTCAAACTCTACAGGTAGGTACCGCAGATAAATTCTCCACAGCAGATGCTTTTAGAGCTCCACAGAGGTGCTGTGAGAACTACAGATCTATCTGAAGGACAAAACGCATTCTTGGGTGATCTCTGGTTAGACTGGACAATTCTTACCTTATTTGAACTATACATTAAGATATAGCTACGTCACAGATTGTTTCATCCATCAATTATCGTATCGTGTCACAGGGGGAACTGGAGCCTATCCAGCGATGGTGCTAACCCCCAGACCACCGTGCCGCCCTCACAGATTGCACGTGCAATAGTGAAAATAATTATTAGTTAACTTGTCCATAATAGCAACAATGCATCTTTCGCTATTTTAGTGAATTATTGAAATGACATGAGATTTTTTTGCTGAATTTGTCTATCTTGACTTTAAATCGTGTACATGTGGAGAGTAAAACATCTCATGGTGGCTCATTGGGGATGTTAGCAAAGGCATGTTAAAAGACAGTAATGTGGGTACTATACTCACATCTGTCATGCTGAACTTATATTAAAGCCTGCCTATCACACATTGATATGTTTTGCCTGTTTGAATTAATTAATCCTTTCTTTTTGTATGAGTGTCAAGAGAGAATGAGCTGGGCTGTGACTGTGTTTTAATTATGCTTCTCCATCTGAAAAAACATTTAGATCACGCTGCATCTCTCCTTCTAAAAGTGCATACCAAAACTAACACAAATATCCATCTAATGTCCCAAAAGGCCTTTTTCCAGAAAGTCAATTCACATTTCGGTCATAATAATTTGTGAGACGGGTGCAGAAAGTCAGTGAAAATCCATCATTTATACCCACGTTAAACAGAAAGTCTCAAAATGACGCCTCGTTCTTTTTTTTTTTTTTTCAACACTCCGCAGGGTGTCCTTCAGGTCTCCTTCCAGCATCATGTGTGAGCCTGTCCAAAGAGATTTGACAAGGGCCCTGCAAGGAGAGGGAAATAAAAACCTAGAGAGATGAGGCAAACATATTAATCTTGTTAAGTTAAATGCTGACCCCCACCCTCCTCCCTCTCTGTGCTCCTCTGCTCTCCTCCTTTCTCCGTTCCCCACCCAGATAATATGCAGTGCTCACAGTGAAAAATCAGCTAATTTCAGACCACGGCTCAGTCTGACTTACAGAAGCTCTTGAGGTGGTGCAGAGCTCTGTGCAACTCCTCCATTAGTCGCCCCCCCACCACAGTCTCTGCCTTTGTCTCTGTCTCTGTTCCTGTGTCTGACTGTGTCTTTCTGCAACACATGCATTTCATCCTCTGTCGCTTTCCCTTTTCTCCTCCTTTCTCTCTCTCTCTCTGCACACACTTACAGGAGACACGCTCACATTTGTCTTGGACCCTCGTCCTCAGTCGATCTGTGACCTTGAGATGTATGATGGATGCAGGTCTTTGATGTAAGTGAGTTTAAAGTCTCAGATTGACAGGGTTAGAAACATATTGATTATATTACTGATAGAGAAGCGGGGAGAGAGTGAAACACAATAGTACAATCACACAAATTACAAAGAAGGGGGAAAATCAGGGAAACGTAAAGGGTTTACACAGATACTGTAAAGTTGATGGACAATGTTTCCCCCTTGTGGTGCTGGTAGGCAGGTAGGATGTCCTTATAACCCGAGCAGAGCATCTGAGGAAATGACTATTTGAGCTTACTGAGTGCAGTGACTGTGCCCCCTGTGGGGAAAGAAAAGGACATGGAAATTTAGTCCAGTATTCAGTTCTGATCTCTCTGTCTGCTTGCTTTCCTCATTAATCTCCTTATCTCAATTATTCCTGTTATCGTCATTCTATTTAAAAGACAAAGAAAGCCCTCATTTGAATCAAATCTAATATACATATCTTTTAAAAACAGAAGATGTTCAGATGGATGTTCTTGAGAGTAGTTTCCATCTAGACACAAACAACCCAGAAATGAGCTGAATTTCCCAGTCATTTCCTTGATCTGTCAGAAGAGCAAATTGCTAAATCTTATCAGTCATCACTGGAAGATATTGTAAGAGAAAATGGCTCTTTGAATTTCACTTTAGTGTCTTTCACTTCCAGTCCATGCTTTCTAGTGGTACAGTATGATGTCTCTACTGGGTAATGAGATTATTCTTTCGCTTAAGTGACCATTGAAAAGCCCACATCTCTGTCATATCCGGACAGATTTCCTTTTTACATTCCCTGTATGGTCTTGCCTGTGCAGGACAAAGGAGGTCAGACCACCAATGCTGACCACATCTTTTTAGAGGGCACAAATGAACTGGGCCTTCTC
The DNA here is from genome assembly GCA_013363375.1 of Menidia beryllina. NCBI lineage: Eukaryota > Metazoa > Chordata > Actinopteri > Atheriniformes > Atherinopsidae > Menidia > Menidia beryllina. The sequence goes on from JABUIW010000020.1 coordinate 2,893,033, forward strand.
TTTTGCTTGTGTCTTCTAAAAAGTAGTGATCTGTCACTCTGCATTTCTCTGTATGTCTATCTGTCATGGGCAGCAGGAGAGATATGGAGAGACAGCCACAGACGACTGCAGAACAGCTGAACTGCTGGATCTCTGCGCTTACTCCAGAGCTGTGTTGTTAAAAATAATGGGTAGGATTTAGATCCTAAAAATACATCTAAAAATGAGACCACAGTCTCTATAAAATGCCAAGATAAATCTAAAATAATGATAGCAAAAAAGCCTACAAACCTATCAAGCTTTACAGATCTCCGTTGGTCCCCAACTGAACTGACCAACAGATGAAAAGCAGACATGTCTAAGCCGAACATTGTGTCGTTTGGCTTGCTAACAGTTTGTGGTGTAAAGTGTGTGTGCGGGCATGCGTTTCTCCAAATGTCCAAGCATATGGCCACCTTGTGGCTGCGTGCTCTGGTCTGAGAGGTTACATTGTATGCTGTTGGCACTCTGTGATGATGTGATGATGCTGCTTGTCTCCACCGTCACAACACTTGTTTTAAGCTCTCAATGACACTTTGCTGTGAAAGACGGAGATTGTTCCTCAAATGTGCCAGGGAGTTGAGGCAGATTATTTCCAAACAGATTCCATGCACTCCTCCAACATTGCACCAATGGTTCCAGTTTCCCGCAGCACGCTCATGTTTGGTTTGATGTCGCTTAACTACTCAGTTTCTTAACAATATCAGAGCGTGACAGAGTTGCAAGCACTCTGACAGGACTTATATTACACAACTGCAGAACTTACAGATGTACTATATAGATTCATGAGAACATGCTCTGTAGAGACCTTTTGTGAGGATTAATGCTATTTTCAGCTGTAGAGAATCTGATTGTTATGAATGACATGAAGCAGTCATGCTTTCTGTATAACTGCAGGGAATCAAGAATAAGGCTGACCACTAATTGCAGTCACAGGAAATCACTGTCTTTCTTTGTCAAAGTGTAAGAGAGCCTTTAAAAAGGTTTTGCTAAGATATGAAAAATTTACTCACTCATTTCTAAAACTCCTTCTCCCTAAATTACTGCTTCACTTATTTTTCTTCAAAATGTCTGTGCGATATGATGACTAAGAATAACAGTTTCTGAACCATAAAAGGTTGAAACTCTAGAATATAACTCAGAGAGGGACTAAATAATCTTTTTCATGCCAATGGTTTGCTACGTAATTGATGCACAAGTATTAAATTCTGACTCCAGCTGGAAAATCTACCCATCTTAAACTATTTGTTGAGTCATTTTTAGGTCAAGTAGCATTGAAATGTGCATTTGAAAATGGACAAGCTTTAAAAAATGAGCACTAGAAGGCCTCTGAGGGTCCAGTAGGAATCACAGGGGCCATGCCATTCTTTAGCTAAGAGAGAGGAAAGAACCCTTTCAAGAACAAGTACAGGAGAATAATTGGAGTACAAGTGCTAGACTCACATTACCGGATCATGAGGGTAAGTGCCTGGGAGTTTGTGTGTGGTTGTACGCATGTGTGTGTTAGTGTGTGGAAAACGAAGGCGAGAACAGAGACAGACAGATGAAGATGGAGCCAGGAACATGGAGACAGATATCCCTGCAGGTTGGCAGGATACCTTGGGAGGTCAGAGTAACATGACCTAAAACCAATGTTTTACAACTGTCAAAAGAGGTGAGACCTCTCATGATTTGTTTGGGGTTAAGAGCAAGCTCAATGCCCGGAGTGGAGGTGTCACTGGGGCCGTTTCTCTGTCATAGCTGAACGATAAGGGTTTTTGCTGTTGTTATAATGGTGGTCACCATCCATACCTAGTTATTTGTAATAATATAATTTCCAAAGTGAAATGTACATTCAAGGAAATCCTGCTAAACATCTTTGAAGGCTTTATAAAAAAGATGGGATGCGTTTCTCTCTATCAAAAAGGAGGAGGTCAAAGGAGGGAAAGTTACTAATGCAAAAGAAAGAAAATGAAGTGGAACATTGGAACATATGTAAAAATGATCATATTAGCATCTAGATAAAAAAAATGCAATTTAAGAATATCAGAAATAAAAGACAAATTATAGTGGATTTAACCACTCAATTATTAGAACTTATTGGAACCCTCTTGTTTGAATTTTTTGCCAGGATTCAAATGTGCAAATTTAAAGCATTAAGAACTGTAGATGTTTGAATTTTTTGTATCTGATTTGAGGCTTTCAGACGGCACAAATAGGAATACCGAGTCAGACTGTATCATATGTTTTGGGGCAAGAGTTCAGCCTAAACATCTTGACCTCCTCAGTCCTCAGAGGGAACAGGATCTGCCCTGTGCACAATCAAACATTTCTACAAGGACGCTAGCTTGTTACACAAGGCCATAAGGCCTTGCTGAGAGCATGATTGAGAGGGACAGATAGAGGAAGAGGTGAAAGCAGAGAAATAAAATCATTACCAAAAAAAGAATGTTGCTCTTTTTGTGGGAAAACACAAAATGTACGCACCTCGCACGCAATTCAGACAGGGGCGCACATGTGTCCGTATCGCTAATATCTCAAGATTTTACCTGCTGACTGGGAGCTGAAAGTGTCTTGAAAGCCTAAAGCGTTACTGGATGAAAGAAAGAAGGAAGCCAGTCCCATGATGCTGATGTGTTTACTCCAAAATGTCACCAAATGAATTGCAGATGCACATTTTAAGGAAATTCTCCTAAATGATGTCACACTGTTTCTCTCACTGTGTCCAGCTGCTAGCATTGAAATAAAGGGTACTTATGATAATAAGCCAAACTATATTGAAGTGATAAATCATAACCTACTATCTGTCTAAGGGATAGGCTTATTTAGTATTGATATGAAGATTTTTTTCCTGTTATTTGTCTGGGTCCTTTGTGTATGAATGATTCTTTCCCTGCCATCCCAGTGAGGCAGATCCAGTCTGAGCTGAATTGAGGAAGACAGAGATAGAAAGAGGCAAATACGGGGGAGGGGGGGGTATTGATAGGCTGATAGAGTGAGAGTGTTGCATCTTTCTTTCCCACTGCATCCTGAACTTCATCAGCTGACAGTTCCAGTGAGGATTTGCCATGATAGCCAACCAGTCAGCACTTTGAACACAAAGGGTGCTCCTCTTATTTGTCTGTTTTTGAGCTTTCAAAAATGCATGTGGAATTGAATTATTTCTCACTGTCTTTTTCAGTTCTGCCATCCCTTTTATTCTGTTTCCTTTCTTTTTTTTCTTTCCCTTTTCCCATTTCTTGCCATGAACATCAGCTTTTGTTTGCTCAATTCTCTAAGTAATAATGCTATTGGATCTTCGGAAGGAGACCATCAACTAATGTTTGAGAGATCACAGTTCACAGATGTGCTGTTTGAATTAAGAATAACAGCATTTCCCAAGACAAATGATTAAAAATTAAACAGTTTTTTTTATGTACTTGAGACAGATTGCATTTTAGGAGCCTCTCAGTTTTATTCCCTATGAGCTTTGATAAAAGAGAGTCTCTACTTGAGATGATTAAAGACCAAGACCTCTCTGGATGTGCATTAATTAGCATTGTTAGTTTTCTGTTTACTTGTGGCCATCTTATGTAAGTTCCTAGAGCTTTCTTGTCACGTTCAGGTTGAATGCAAAGCCATTTGTATACTGTATATCACTGTAGTTGGAGTTTTCTCTTACAAAGGCGATTGATATGAAGGAACTGATCCTTCAGATTAAAACCACCATTGAGTATTGGGTATTCTTTCCTATAGAGAGTCCTTTTTACTGTGTTTGTGCTGTTTGAGTTGCATGCAGCCGGTCCAGACGTTCATGTTAGTTCGTGTAAGTCTTTCCCATGCAGTCCGGAATGGGAAAACATCCAGGTTTTCCTTCACTGAACAAACTAAGCTCTTCAGCAAGAAATCCCCCCACAAAGAGAGGGATAACACCAGAGTCAACAATGTTCTTGTTTTCTCTGAGATATAGAGCTCTGTGAGCTGCTTGAAGGGCTCAAAGTTGGCTTTCAGTTTTGGTCCTGTTTTGCGTGTGACTTCACTATTTTCCATACTTCATCACATTTGGACTTATTTCATGCATTTGCCTGACAACTGGACTTGTGTAGATACGTGTAGAGTGTAGAGTTGGAGTTGCATTGGACCTCATCTGTGTTCTATTGCTTAAATACATGAGATAAATTACCATTTAAGTTAGCTTCTTTTTGTCTGACTCAATCTATGGCTATTGTTGTGCAGATAAAATTTGATATATATATATATATATATATATATCATGCTTTACATTGAAATATTTTGATGTTTTAATGTCTAGTATATCGAACTGATAAACATTTACATAAATGGGTGTGCATATAGTGAAAAAGATAAGATTTAATTCCCTTAAAGATTTCAGGGAAATTCTTGATATTGTAATTTAATTAGATATTTTGTTATTCAGCTAAAATGATCTGCAGGTCAGGAATCTGACAGCCTTTGGATAAAAAAATACAGAAAAATATGATTGATAATATTCATCATCCTAAGACATGAAAGAGATTCTATCTTCTCTTTGCCCAACTGTAATTAAAGGTTAGCTTGTCCCTCTTGAAGTATTGTCAACCTGGCTTTTAATCAGAGTTTCTGGAGAGAAAGGTTCCATGGTGAGATAGAGATAGGCATAAGTCTCATGGATACGTGTTTTCATATTAAGCCTGTCTGAGGACGAGGAAACTTGTCAGATCAGGTCACTTTAATTGATTTATCTGCTTGGCACAGCTGTGCGCGCTGTACAATCTATCTTGTTTTAGAATGCAATTTAAACAGTTGCATCACAACAGGTCCTTGACAGCAAGTCAATACCAGGTAGTGTATGTGTGCGCAGAGACAGATAGACAGAACACTCGTTTGAGAGTGTGTACCCGGTGTTTTGGGAGGACTCTTTCCTTTTACTCTCTGACCTGCACACAGTGAACCTTTTCGCCTATTCTTGCTCAAGGTCAGACAATCTTTTCTAAAGTGAGCTTCTATCCCTCTGCAACCTTGTAGTTTTGCCAGCTTTACTTGGTGCTTTTTCTTTTACCTCAGACATTTCTGTCTACGTCCAAACATTTCAGGATGAGACATATTACACACATCACTACCCTTCAAATAAAGATGACAGGAAACAAGCTTGCTGCTTGAGAGACACAGAGCTTCACACTATTCAAGAGAAAGATATCTAAATGAAGTAATTGCTGTTTTCAAATAAGTGAGGTGTATTTTTTCCTTTTGAACATTCTGAATTAACATTAAGGTTCAACAGAAGAACTTGTTTTAATATGTTTGATTTACAGTGATTACAGTGTTGAAGAGATAAACATTTTACCCTTGAGTAAGCACGTGGCGACTGCAGGAAGGAAAACTCTCCTTTAACAGGAGGATCCTGTCAGAATCCAACTCAACTATCTGCCTTGATGGCTTGTATCTACATTCCCCAGTCTCTTTTGAAATACCCATTTTCCTAAAAAGATCTGCCAATCATTGCTACTTCATATCATTTATGAATATTTCTTTATCATAAATGTTTAATAGTATGATAGATGGTGGTTTGCAGTGACCATGGTGCACATCTTTTTGTGGATATTTCAGACATGGCATTAAACATTAAAAGCCTTTAGAGCTCCCACTATGGTGGTTCAGAATATGCTATCATCTGATTGTAACCAGTGATTCGAATTTGCACCCACACAAAAATAGATAAGAAATCCTGGTATAAAAAAAGAGTAAATTCAATGTACCGAATGATTTCTGATGTCTTAGACTTTCGATGAACTGTCCCATAAAGACTAATCATAAAGTATGATTAGGGGAACACGGTAATTACACTATGCACCACACTATCTCAAACTATCTTTGTCTCAGGCCGATGATGGGGCCAGTAAAATTATGTAAATAGTCATTTCACATGTGTAACAGACGAATATTTGAAAAAGAACAAGTATAAGATACTTATCATTATTGCAGTGGAATTTCCTTGGAGCTAAGTAGAGCCATCAGCATCCAGCTTGCTCTTCTTCTTGGATGCAGGGATAGGAAGCTTTTTCCTCTGTTCCCAATACACAATGGATGCATAGCTGACATTTCATCCCTCTAGGGATTTCTGATTCACTTGAAGAGAGCCAGAACACACACTTCAGGCAATGGTGAGACATACCATGTCTGTGCAAACTAAACACACTCAGCCTGGGAGTCTTCCTTGCTTTAGCTGATCAAACTATAAAACGCAACACTTCTTGAATGCAACACAAATTCAATTAATTGATCAGTCCCTACATTAGGATGAAAAACGCAGTGGTAAGTGTCGGTGTTTCAGACACAGCCCTTCCACTGATGCTCCTCAAGCGTGGTCTTTGTTTCTTGAAATGTAATTTAGATTTAATGACAGAAAAACACTTGAGCTCCAATAATGAACTCTGACAAACATTGACTTTGAATGCAAGTGTGCAGTCAATAATGTACTTTTGCACAGGGATGCATATCTCACTGTTATCCATTTAAAGTAATAATAAAAAGAGAGATTGAAAAAAAGCTACAACATAAAACAACTGCTTTAAGAAATCAGTCTTAATATAGCAATAAATTGGAGTTGCTCACAAAAGCAAAATGAAAGAACACGCATAGGTTTGAAATTCCCCAGCTTATTTGTCTGGTTGAGTGGCCTTAATTTGGTTGTATTGCATTTATGCCTCGTGGTTGATACTGAGCAAGATGAATCATTGTAAAATATGAGCCAGATCAGCCGCTTGTTTCCTGGAGGTAAAAGCTTGTAAGACCGCTGGTAAATACACCCAGAAGAGAACATCTCTGACATAGAGTAAAAAGCACGGCATGGTAGCAGAAGGATGTAGTTGCTCATTCCCCATCAGCTCAAATTTGTTCCTTTCTTGTAAGATAATTTGTGTGTCTGCGTGTATGATGATGATGTTTCGTGTTACACTGTATATTGCATGTGCTTAGCTAGGTGTAGGACCTTACATTTTTGCCATGCTTTAATCTCCTGCCAGTCATCTAGATCATCTAAAAGTGCTGAGAATTTGCCCCCACCCCCCAGTCGCACTGTCTGAAATCACAGCAAGATCTTTGCAGTTGTAGCACATTTCTAAAGCCAGCTAATACCCTCAGAACAATCTGTGGGTCTCTGATAAAGGCTTGTAAAATCTTTCATCTTGACATAAGCTGGCATATGCTGAGTGGTCCCACATGTTTATCTTAAAGCAACAAAAGCAAGGCCAAAGCATGTAAGGTAATCACTTCAAAGACCTCTATGCTTGACTCCAGCGTTAGATCCTGTTTTCTTTCTAATCAGCCGCTGACCGTGTGGGCATTACGTGCATCTGAAATTAGTTTACGAAATGTTGCTACCGTATGTTGGATAGAAGCAAATTGGGTCTTTGCTCCTGAGAATGCTGTTGAAGAAAATAAGCTTTGTTAAGGGAGACCTAAATTAGTCTAACCTTTGATGACTTTCTCTTGAATAACCAGCTGAATACTGTCATGAATAATGACTCAAAAGTGATCTTTATAATGTCTGTCCACCGCAGTTTTCATCTTATTTTACACACTAGCCTTGAATATGTCGCCTGACTGGCAATATTTTAGCTAATTGGACTTACTGTGGTGTTTTTTATTTTTTTATTTTTTTTTTAATACGTTTTTGTTTACGTTTTTTTTACGTTCTCTCTTGAGCTTATCAGTTAAAGAACAGCCAAATGATCAAGGCCCCCACCTTTTTTCAGTGGATGCTTACGACGTTATTGTTCAGATGCAGTCAGAAAATTGTTGCAAATTATACTATTCCAGGGATTATTAAAACAAGCAATGCCTTGAAAACAAGCTGCACTTCTGTGAAACTCTTGATCATGTTCATGTGCGCAAAATCGGGGGGGGGAGGGGCGGCAGCGAAAATGCTTGAACCCCCTCTATTGAGTAATGAAATTAAATGACAGCTCTTGAGTGAAGAAGGTATGCTGAGAGAGCACACGAGAGAGGAGGTGGGGGTAGAGGGTGGTGGGGTCCAGCCAGGAAATTGAAGCCATCACAAGCAAATTGAGTTCAGGTCCTTTTGGTGGGCAAGAGCAGACCAATCAATTTGGCCTACTACTCAGTGCCTGTCAGGCTCACAGAAGGACACCTTGGCATCCAATAATAGGCGCACAGTAAACAACTGAAGGGCTGCCTCTGTCAGTTAGAGCTACAGTAACATGTTGGTACATATCATTATTCCACCTCAGGTGAAACAAATCTACCTCTGATGCACTTTGTTTTCATACATTTTAGCGTAAGTCACAGAGACCTGTGGATTGCAACACTTTCTGATGACATCAGGTTAATATGTGCCCAGTTAGAATCAGGCCATCTTTTTTTTTTGCAGTGCTGTATTTTCATTGAGAGACCAAAGCTTCTCATGACATGAAAAATAATTAAATATACCATCGTCACATCTCACTTTAGCGAGGACACAAATAAGGTAAATGAAAACAAGACGCAACCTCCGCCTGTAAATAAGTCCTATGAAGTCTCTCAAGGTAGGAACCACATTTTAATGAGCCTTGTTTGGCCTTTTCCTTTTTGCTAATCTTTAGACAGTGACACAACATTCTTGCTAATTATCTCGATTACACAGCAGGAATGCACTACATCACAGTTCTGAGGCAACAGTTGACGAGGGGTGGAATCATATAACCCCAAAGGCCTAATTATCTCTGTTGGTTCCCAATTAATCCATTAAGTTGTTTTGGCTCAGCTGCAAGGCTTCAGGCAACATTTTATATACCAATACATTGCACCATCAGACAGCCATATTATGAGTTTTCTTTTGGTAGGAACTCTTTGGTCATGCTGGAATATTGTCTCTTTGTAACTAAGAATTTTTTTTCATTTATAATTTCGTCAAATTGTCATGTCCAATAAGTGCACTTTCAGTTGAAAAAACCTGATCCTTTTATTATTGCTTTAGAACCGTATGTCGATGCCTAGCCTCTCTTGCCTCTACTGGCTTACTGTGATGAAGCTGAAAGGCTTACGATATGTAAATCTGCGCTGATAGTATTGATGACGTGCAAAGCATTCAATAATCGTTTATGTGATAAGCCACTGGACTTGTGGAAGGAGTTTGAGAGCAGGCTTCAGCGCCAGGATAGGTTATGAGATTTCCTGTGATACAGGCTGTAGCCATTAAATTTGTTTACAAGCTGCCAGTGAGCCATCAGCCTCAGCTCCCGTGAATGATAGTCTAAATATTGCCGCTGTCTCTTTAAACTAATATTGTTACTTTCAACTTACAATTTTTTTCTTTTTGGTCCTGCCTGTCATCTCAGTCTCACCTCTCTACTATTGTTTACACTGAAGGAACTAGTGCACATCGCAAGTTTTTCTTATACGACAATGGCTCTGCATCCCAGCTGGAGTGTTATTTTGGTTTTAAGAAAGTCCCAAGTGAACACGTGCCATTTAGCGTTCTTACGGGGAAAACAGGGAATACAAGTACCCACTTAAAAAAACAGCTGAGCTTATGGTGCAGCTTATGTAACTAATACCATCTCTTGTTTTTCAATCTCTGAGGATTTTGTTACTACACATGCAATATGATATGGCCCCAGGACATTCTTCGACAGCAAACATTATTTTGAGTGTAAACCCATGTTTGGGAATCAAGTACTGCTGCCAAGTTGAAAAAAAAAAATCCCAAAGAAGCAATTGCACCTTCATATGGGACGTGTGGCAATTATCAGGCTTTAACAGAAATACCAGTCTTATACCAGATGTGGGATATTTCAAACAAGATTTTAGGTTGTCTACTTTAACTTTTGATAAACCAAAAAAAATGACAGTTTGACATCTGATCACAATGAAAAATATCAATATTTGAACATGCCAGCAGTCTCATTTGTAATGTTCCCAAATGGGTTAGTACTTTACATGTAAGGAAACACTGATGGGAAATCATTATGAAGAAACTTTGATCCAGAGTTATAAATGTAATTTTGCCTTACTCTTAACATTAAATTAAATTCAAAACAAGACAGACTTACAAAGGAAAATTAATTTGCGTGTCAAGTTGATACTGAGGTAAAAATAGCTTGTAGAAATGTGATGGCCACATAGTGCAGAGGGAGCAAGGCTGCACACTGATGATCTGTCATCTTTATTCTCCACATCCCACCAACACTGTGTAATGTCACAGTCCTGAAATGGTTTCTGCTGCCTTTTGTCACCTTTACTGAAATGTTTCATTGTCAGGAATTAGGTCATCAACTTAGCCACGGGCAGGTCAACTTTTTTCATAAAGACTGTCCTGTAAATATGTTTCTGTTTGTTCACAATAAAAGTGAATGTCAATCTGGCATATGGGCGACCTTCTTAAATTATTTAACAGGTGAATAACTAAACAGTAGGCAGACTGAGCAGATCGGTTTGTGGGGTGTAAACTCGAACATGTGATCAGTTAAGCACAATAATCCTATTCTACAGCATCAACATCTGTGATAAAGTACACTGTCGCCACAAGATAGCCTTTCTCTAAAAGAGAGCAATCAGGGCCTGCAACCTTTAATACACAGACCATTACATGGTGTAAAAAATGGATTTCGGTCAAATAATATCAGTTCATCTTTTTTTTTTACTTCAACATCTTTCACCCTGTTATGTTTATCTCACTTTAATGATCACCCATTCACCATAAAGGCAAAACAAGCTGACTTTTTATATATTCAACAATGTACATAAACATATAATTCCGCCTTGGAGTACCTGAAAGGTTTTCTATCAAAATAAACACAAAGAGGAGAGAGACAGCGAAGTTTTCCTTATTTGAGTCTCATAAAATGCAGGCAGGTGATCACAAACAAACAAAAACAAATTAGGCACTGGGACACACTATCCTCTCCCCTGCGTTACTCTAGGACCTTGCTTTGACTGTGAATGGTTGGAAGGAAATTGCTGGCTGCCTGGCAACAAAACAAATGGAAAAATGTCTGGGTGGTCCTTGTTTTCCAGAAGATTAGTTGCATGCTTTAATATAATGGTGGTAAGATCATTGACCGTAAAATTGATTATTAAAGCCTCAGATTAATTGTATATTTCTTACTGTGACTGCCCTCTTGGATAAAAAAGGGGGAAAGCATCTACTTTCTTGGCGGTTGCATGTACCTGATGTTTTACAAGTCCAAAGGAGTTTTTATCATAGAGACTGAAAATTCTCTTTTGACTACTGAATACTGACTGTGTGCTGCATGGTGTTAGCTTTTGTTCATTTTATTCTATCATTGTATACGCTTGTCTTTTATGCCCAATTTAAGGGCAAAATCACTGTTTGATTTAGAGTGGAGTTTGGCTGTGGGTTTTGGTTTGAAGTATCTTTTGCTCTAAAATCTGGACAAATTTGATCTGAGCTGCCGCAAAATGATTTAACACGTGATTTCGTCTTACCCCATGACTGTCCTAAAACTTGAGAAACTCCCCTGAAAAATACGGTCAAATTCGATAGGCACATCTTTGCAACTGTGAGGTAAACATGCACAGCCTTGGACCTTTTTAGAAAGGGACACTTGAGAGTTCTGAAATACAGTAATCTTCTTTTTTCTTGTCTATGCCAAACCTCAATCAAAATATATTTTTCTACATAACGTAAATGCCTTTTACAATACATTTGACACCCTCTTTTATTACAAATCATACTGTATCAGTGTGATGTAATTAAGTTTGGCATTATTCAATCGACTAAATTCATTATACGATTTACATTTTTGCTTCTTATGTTGTACACCTAGATATGTTAAACAAAGGGCTCGGGGTTCAGGTTAGCTGCACAAATGGGCACATCCTTAGACCCATCCTTTAGTCCCACAGACCAAAGACATGCACGTTTTGGGTGATTGATACACTAAAGCTGATTCTGATTTTCTGAAATACAGTAATGATGTCAGTAGAAATGTCAGTAGTGATATATCGAAGCACTGACAAACCCGTGTCACAGAGCTTCCCATTGGATACCAGTATCCTTATCTTTTTCTGTCATAATCAAGCGGCATACATGTAGGCTGTACATGTAGTGGGCAGCATAACATGTTGCTTTGTTTTTAACACTAACAATATCCTCTACTTAATTATTCATTTATGCGCCAATTTACCATCATTGCAATATGAATTTATAGAAAATTTTAAAATTCAGACCACAACCTAAAGAACTTTCCTTGGAAACTAAATATCTGTGCATTTTTTTTGTTTCATTCCCTTGAAACTGCACACTTTGCATCCACATTCCCCTGCATTAGAGTAATCAGTTGTTGTTCATCTCATTAGGTTTTATCACTGTGCTGCACTTCAGTAATTTTCCAGTCAATAGAGTTTAACTTTGAATCAGAAACTGTGATAATAAAGAAGCTTGTAAATTTTAGAAGTCCATTAGCGTCGTATTTCCAACCAGAATTTCCGTGATTAAAACTCTCATGTTGTGCTTTTTCCTTTTTATAGACAGTTAAATTGATCTGATGTATTGTTAGAAGCTACATGATAGTGTGGTGATCAGCACTATGCACCACAGGAAGGTTCCCAGTTCAAGTCAAAGCTTGTGCCATTCTGTCCGGAGTTGGCATGTTTTCCATGGGTAGGCTTTGTCCAGGTTCTTCTGTCCAAAAACATTGACGCTAGGTTGATTAATGATTCTAAATTAACCCTTAGTAAAAAAGTTTGAATGGGTAGTGTAATTATTTTCTTGTCGACGTAAACAAAATCAAGGAGAATTAAGAATTATGAATAAAGAGGCTTCAAACAAAGGGATTTTCAATGATATGTCTGAAGTTCAAACCCTGTGAATTACTTATGGTTAAGATTTTATTCTATGACAAAGTTGATCACAGTTCAGACATGAAAATTCTCTATTCACCAACCAAATGATTTCAATTTTTCTGTTACCACGGAGATGGTTCCCATGACAGTGACATCAGAGGAAAGAAAATTGGCTCTGGTCACATGACATCTGTTCCAGACGTTGGACTACTTATACTGACCAGTTTTCACAGTCTAACAATAGACTCATTTCTTATTGAAAGTAATTTTTTTATGATTTTCAGATATTTTTCTTTACACTCATATTCAGGTGAAGAAAAATCTGAATTGAGAAACACAAATGGAGAAAATTACACTTAACTACCACTGGCTGTATACACATCATGCCCAGGAAAAAGACAAGTTATGCCAAACGGAGTCCACCTTCAAAGAATTTTGAGACATTCAGATCAGCAGTTGCCAAAGACAACCAGACCTCTCTGTTGCAGCGATTTACACTTGATCTCTCAAAGCTGTATAATCATTGGTGTGTAAATAGCCATTATTTTCACAGGATAAACGGAAATCCAACTAAACAAATGTGTGTTTCTGTACTTATTTGATGTAATGGAATCACAAATAGGATTTCATGACAGCTAATAGGGTTGTAGGTTATTATGAATCACAGAGTAAACTCTAATCACGCATAATTTTGGCATGCAAACAGATGAATGTGTAATATTTCCTGCCAAAAAAAATAAAATAATTTGATATAACTCCCTTGAAAAAATAATTTCACAAAGAAATTCATCTTAAGCATTAACATTGAATTAATAAAAAAGATAACATTGCTGGTAGGGCCACATAACACTGACTTGGCTGCACACTTTCTGCGACTAAAGTGCTGCACCGAGATCTCATGGACTGTAACTCATAAACACATCAAGCTTCCCCATTCAGTGCTCAGGGCCTAGCCTGCTCCGCTCTGTAGTCAACTGTCTCTGAGTGTCAAATCCTTCATCCTGATAAAGGAGACACATGGAGAAGAATTGCTGCGTCTCTCATTTTATGCTGGTGGATGTCGGCGGTGGGTAGAACCGAAGAGGGAGTCGGTAGCGGTTAACTTTGTAGCTAACGCTCTGTGGCACTTGCACAAGTTTCTTCAGCTCTGCTTAAGGCGGAGAGGGAAGCTAGGTGAACCACAAGTGTGTAACAGTTATCACTCAAACAGTTCAGGTGGATTAGCAGCATACTGGAGTTAGGATGCGGAAGGAAGGTGCGATACAAAAGGTTAGCGTTGGTGAAACCACCATATAGAAAGGCAAGAGGTCACCACAGGTGTGGAGAGGATAAAAGAGTAGATGAGTTGAAGATGTCTGTATCCAGCCCCAGGTGGTGTTGGATGACATTTATTATGGATGAAATTTAATCCGTCTGAAGGACTCTGTTCAGGTAAACTCGTTGGTTTAATGATTTTCTTTCTATTTTCATGGTTTAGAATCTAAAATGCAAAGTCCTTCACGCCACCACTGATGCAGAGATACTTGAGAATAAGCAGTTGGAAAGATTTATCCATCTGTAAGATAGACAGAACTTTTATGTAAAAGTTAGACATGCATGCTTAGGCACTGTATGCATTTCGTGTTTTCAGCTTTAGGCAACTTGTAGTGTCAGACTTAGTTAACTCAGCCAACTCTGTGCCTGTTAACTGCAGTTTAAACCTGACTTCAGGCACTCGCACAAATCCTCTGCAAAGGGAATTGCCCTTGGCGGTTTGTCCTTAAAGCCTTGTGGCCTATAAATTAAATAATGTATGTGCCATTAAATAGGGCTCATTCTATAAAGTCAGTTGGGGTGCACAGTATCTTTTTCACAATGACTCTTTAGACAACTTTTCATCAGTTGCCATCAGGAAAAAGGGTTCATTAATAATAATACTTTGCAGGACATCATTAGCTCAGTGCTCTTTTTGAATGCCTGTATGGCTGTTTTTGTCCTTTCTATTAGACATTTGGACTGATTGATATGAATTTGGATCCATGTGTGACTTTTTGTCTTTGCACTTAGAAACGGTTAGCTCAGCTTGGGGGTTTTTTTCCGCTTATTGACCTCCACCTTGGCATATCTCCGTCCATGTCGGGGGGGAGGGGGGGTTGACAAAAACCAGGTGGAATTGACACAAGTGTATTAAGTACAGTGGACAGAAGTTACTGGAGCCATTAAATCGACAGCCTGCCACATGGCTGTGAATGAAAAAAAAAAGGATTTCTGTTCTCTTTACTCCACGACAGCAGCACAACACAGGGAAGGGGAGAGCTTAATTTGCTTATTCAGATTCGACAATAAAGAATCCAAACTGACGAGTTAAATCACAAGTATTTAAATTGAGAAAGAGGTATATTTTCAGGGAACTGTTGCTTATATATAAAACATGACTTCCTGGTATTAAAAGAAAATAACTAAAATGGATATGAAAAAAAGCATCATATGACATATAAAATCAATGTCATTATCTGTTTTATAAAAGCATTTTTAAAGAAATTAGCCTTTTTTTCTCTGCTTGAGGTTGCTGTTATTTAGTTTCACATCCCTTCGCGATTTGAATATCAGATGCTTAAAATCTTCAGCATGCCCAGCAGAAATTAGGCTGCAACACAAGCAGTGTTTTTAACAAGCACATAACAAGAGACTAGGGTGTTTATGCAAATACAGGAATGTAAGATGATGTGTGGTTTATTAGGGAGGTGAAGAAAGATGAAAAGAAAAACAAATTGGGCTTTGAGGGCACCAGCAAGATGGGGTTTGTCACAGCACCTGTCAACTGTGAACGATGGCAGTCTAGAAAGTGAGTCTAGTGACAGGCCCGCTCTTCGACTGTACATGGATTTATGCTGTTTTGTAAGCAAAAAGAAAGCCTCTGATGTTTTAGACAGTTAATGGATATATGAACAAATGCTGGATCTGTGTGCTGCATCCATAAATCTACATGAGATCATTTCACCCCGAAGGAGTCAAAATGATGGAGTGTGCAAATCATCACATGCTAAGCCAGTTTTCTGTAAATGAAAAACACGAAGCGTACCACGATCAGGCCAAATACACGCACACACATACACACACACAAAAAGAAAAGAAAAAAATAAACAGAGGCACTATATGGCACTTCTTCCTAGCTTGCAATTTGGGAAATGGGTCAGATGTGATGTGGATTTATGTTTCTAGGCGTTTGTCTTTGTGAGCTTGTATTTGTGCATTTGTGGTGAACCAAAGAGTGTCAGAGTGACTGATTGGGCCTCATTGTGGATGTGGCAGCATGCAGATGTTTCTCAGAACTGTCTTGCTATGATTTAATGATGAAAAGCAGAAGGCAGAGGACTTAGACTCAGGAGAGGTGGCAGGAGCAGACTACGTCAATATAAAAGTCACAATCAAAGAAGAGGAGATTGTGATTTATGTGTCACTTTTTATTTGAGCGTTACTTACAGAACACGCATTAGGGAACGCTTTTTATCTCCATGCCTTTCATCTTGTTTTAACGTTTCGAAAATTGACGTTTTTGACTTTGTGTTTGTCATCGCCACAGAGGCTTGTGTGACAGAGATTGTATAGCATTTTTAGAATAGCAGAGCATTTTGTTGACTCGAAACATTGCTTATCATGTGGTAGATTAGGATTTTTATGGAATTCTACAGTTAGTCGTGACTGGATGAAAACAATACGAAGAAATCGCATTAAATACACCTTTGAAATCATAAAAAAGGAGGAAAAAATGTTACTAAACTTCTAAAGTCTATCTGAACTGCTGTGATACATTCCTTTTTTCTGAAACTCATCGATAGTGCAAAGATGTAAAATAAAAGAATCGATGAGCTCGGCCAGTGGAACAGAAGACAATCACTGCTCTCCCTTTAATGATAAAAATGTAGTTCCAAGGAAAACCAGCAGATGGCAAAGCACCAATTGTCTCTAAGGCAACAGAGGGAGAACAGGGCAGAAAGGGAAGAAAGATCTTTCGGTGAGTTTTGTTTCCTGGTTGACTGATCTCCCTCAGTGGTCTGATTGTGAGAGCGGACTCGTGGGAAGTGTTTGCTCACCGCAGGTGTCAGACTGCTGTTAGATAAGATTATTTGTGGTGGTGAAGAGGTTGCATTATTTTGTGTGTGTGCATGAGTGCACTTTTTCCCTCTGCGTGCTCCTTCTCATTAAGTGTCTGCCTGATATGCC
This sequence comes from Menidia beryllina, assembly GCA_013363375.1. Classification (NCBI taxonomy): domain Eukaryota; kingdom Metazoa; phylum Chordata; class Actinopteri; order Atheriniformes; family Atherinopsidae; genus Menidia; species Menidia beryllina. The sequence continues at coordinate 2,910,016 of JABUIW010000020.1, forward strand.
AGATAGGAATGCGGTGGTATATTGTGTTAATTTGGAACGCAGAACAACACAGAAGTTGTTTTGGACTTGCACACTGAGCTCCATATGGCCATACTCACAGGGAGAAAAACAGAGAGGCAGGCAGAGGGCTCATGCTCTCAGTCGTGAGCCTTCTCTCTATTTGTTTTCTGTCACATTAAACCAAAATTCTCTTTTTTAGACTTTCAGAGAAGTCTGTGTTCAGTCAGCAGTGTTTCTGACTGCGATGCTCACATCTCAGGGTTCCGTGCAATGCATATAATTTAACAAACAAAACATTACCAGAGCTTCTGATATTGGAATACTGATGCCTCTGTGATCACAGACCTTGCTTTAAATAATTAATAGGTTGTCTTAAATATAACCAGAATGGCTTCAAAGACTGAACTAAGACTTAACTTTGTTTTTTTTTCTGCTTTTAGCTACCATTTAGACAGAACGTTGCACAAAAAAAATTAAACTGTCACATGCAGCTGCTGGCCCATTTTGGATTTTAAATAAAACTCTGGATGCATTGTAGTTTTGCACACTTCCAAATATGTCAGATGTTATTTTCTTGCTGCTTAATATTGTACTTCCACTGAGCACCAGGGGCAAACGCTGTTCTCGATAATGCACAGGCATGCTGGAATTTAAACCCTCCAGCAACTGTGCTGCTGTTTGCTTTGTGTTTATTAAAATGAGTGTGTTTGGTCAGGCAAATTATAAAAACAAGCGGATAATAAGGGTTAGCAGGCGTGATAAGCCATAATATCTTGTAAACTGGCAGCAGGGATAGTTTAAGCTGGTCTTATGCTAATATTACCACGAGTGACTGTCAGCAACAGAGAAAACACAAATATCGTCAAACGTGCTTAAAAGCGGTAATCACCACATGCAAAAAAAGAAACACAACACCCACAAACACGCAGATGCACGTTATTTACATTCAAACCGTTCTGAAGAAAATTCTTAATTACTGTGCTTTAATTTGCACAGGCACAGTATCTTTTTTTAATCTCACGGCTTTCTAAAGAATAGGGCAATTTCTAGATTAAAACAGAATAGGATTTGTTTTTAGGGTTTCCCTCTAGTCCAGCAGCGTTTCACAAAACAAAAAAGTCCTCTCTGTGTTCAAGTTGCAGTAAAGAAGCCTTACACATATGTAATGGAACTCCACTAAATTGTTTCTTGCTTTGTAAATGCAGGGCTGTATAATTTCCTCCAAAATTTGGAAAATGTGAATATTTTATTTGTCACATTTGTCATGTCATGTAGTATCAATACTTGCTAATACTATTGTCTTTGTCTCTAAGCAACAAAAATAATTCCTCTGTTGTCTTTTTCATTATTATTTCTTTTGTTTATTGAGCCCATATGTGAGCCGAATACTGTCCGCTAATGCTAATTGATACCCTTTTCTTAATGACACTTGTCCAGGGGCATACTGTATCTATTGACACTTTCATTAACTCTAACAAATGGTGGTAGAATAGCTACCGGCATTTATTACAAATTATTTGATGAAAAGTTCAGGTCAGAAAACAGATGGCTATCTTGCGAAAAAATAACATATGGGGCATCAGCAGCAAGAAAAACAAATTCAGCGACAGTTAATTAAATGGGTATATCCTGAACATGTCATCTTTAAGGCTGCACTCTCATAGCCTCTTATACACATCGGTATATGTCACTTCATGTGATTGTGCTACATGGCCTAATGAGCATTAGCTGCCCGTAAGTGATAATACAAACAAAAAAATGGGCCTGCCTTATTGTTGGTTTCTTTTTTTCCTTCTTTGGTATGTCATATTCTTTGGAAATGCCATATCTGTTCATCTGCTTCTTTATAATTGCTAACGGTGACATTTATCCAGATTTCAACTGTTTTACAAGACCTTTACTTTTTTTTTATTGTACCAAACTCTGGAATCATCTATCTATCTATCTATCTATCTATCTATCTATCTATCTATCTATC
>JABUIW010000020.1:2921993-3011673 GCA_013363375.1 Menidia beryllina
GAGTGTGCTTGTATATGAGTGTTCATTCTGATAGTTAAATCCCATTGTACGAAGAGGAAGTAGCAGGGTAGAGTAGGTAAGGCCCCTGACCAAGCCTGTGGGTGGGTGGCATGGATTCATAAATCAGGGAGCGGTGTTAATCTCTCTCAGGTATTGGAAAGCCAGCCCTCAGTAAATATGTTGCCCCAGGATACAATGGGGTTTAAAGGATTTCTGTCTCCTAAGAGAAATTAGGCAGGAGCTTCAGAAGTGAGCTAAATGGAAATGCTTGCTGGAGCATACAGAGAGCAGGGTGCTGCTGTCAGCTAGTAAACATCGTCTGAGTAGCCTCAGTCATTACGGTGGCAGTTGGTGCCCACAGCGAGGGTGAGCAGACGGGTGGGCTGATGAAGAGCATCTTCTATGCTGATGATTAGTCACAATAGGGAGGAGAAAACGAAATCTGAAGACTACTGGATTGTACTCTTGGGGAAGGGAATTATTTGTTCTATTAGTAAAGTCACTCATCAGAACGGTTTGCAGTGATGATCATTATTTCCCTCTCACCTTTTTTTTTTTTGTTGTTTGTGCCGCAAATTAAGTTTGTCATATCAGAGCTTTGTGTTTGTGTCCTGTTCTTTTTACAATTTGAAGGAAATAGTGATACAATACACGTCCATGTCATAATGTCAGCAGTGTCATTGTGGCATCTTGTGGCATCTTTTGTGTATGTACGAGTATGAACATTTCCGAGAGCTCAATAAAGCCCACCATAGGGACTGTAATGTGGATATGACGCAACAAAAAACATGACCTCATAGCAAGTGTCTCTATGGGTTCTTAATTAACTTAAATAATCAATCTATTTGGCAACTCCTAAAAATGAAAATGAAATCTAAAAAAAACTACTTCCTTTGCTGGTGATCATTAACTTCATCATCTGTTGGTTTTTTCAACTTTCAAAGCATAATGCTGGTCTCTGCTGACCTATTTTTTGTTGTTTATTTATTTGTGGCTGTCTTTTCAAATGCAAGTACAGATGATATACTATGTGTCTAAATTAATTATCAACTTCAAAATGGAGCGCTATACCTTTAAAATCTCACTTTACTTAGACATTAATTAAATGTTACCAGAATATTAAAGATATCCTCACTGCAATTATTACATTTTGGTCAATTTGATTTGACCGGGGGGAAAAAAGAAGTATTGCTGGACCGAATCAGGGATTTCACAATTTACTCTGTGGGTCCAGTTAAATGTTTAACTGTTGGTCAAATTCATGCTTCATGCTCAGCAGTTTCCTAGATGAGAAAGTTAAATATCTAATTTTCTGTATCTAAAGTTGTATTTCGTATTTTGATATTTATTACTTTTATCAACCCCAGCTATACAAGGAAATAACAACCGAAAAGGATATAAAGCAAAGCGATGAGCCAATAACTGTCCTTTCAGCTCTTTATATCATAAAAAATATAACAGTGCAAAAGGTAATTTGGCAGCCATTTCTTATTCATTTTAGTGCTCTATCTAAGAAAATGACAAAAAACATTAACTTACAACCTGAAAGCCCTGACACCTAAGGTGAAAGATACAGAGGAAAAGACTGTGCAAGAGGAGTATTCATACTGATATGGCAACTTAAATGGGTAATCATAGCATTAAGAATCCACCTTTAACATCTCAGGGTGAGAGTTCTCACAATGAAAACAGTATCTTAAGAGAAGGCTGCGCCTTAACCCTGGTGAACTGATTTGGGGGTAGTGGGTCCTGTGATAGGGACTAATCCCCTGCTGCTTGCTTTGAGCGGGACTTGGAGCAATACACTGGAGGAAGCCAAGGAAAAGTGAGGAACAAGTGCTAAAAAAGACTTCTGACAATTTGAAAAATGCGTTGAAGTGGTGCTGTCACCATTCTGAATTTGCTCAGACATCTCCAGGATTGAATCTTATAGCTCCTGTGTGCATCAACGTGAGGATGTTGTCAGTGTGAGAGTCTGTGGGAACGTGAAGTTGTGAGTGAGGAATATAGCATTTAGCTGGAGCGAAAATCCACCTGGAGCTGAGCTGATGCCTCATGGTTAATGATTTAGATTTCAGAATGTAAAAGATCGGCAAATGTTTGGAAGGTCTCACTTAAATAGGAAGTTGAATTAAAACCTTCCCAGGTGTTTAGCTGGATAGACGTTTCAGTGTTTAAAAAAAAAAAAAATGTTTCCCCTTGTATGAACACAAAAACAGCATGTTCTCTTAATATTAATATTACTTAATATTCTTAATATTCTCATATAATAATAATCATGATTAATATACATGTTTTAATGTCAAGTTTTCAGCATTTTAAATGTGTCTCCTCAAACTGTAGACAAATTCATAATGGAAAAAAACTGAGGTATTTTGTAGACAACATAAGTTCTTCAGCATCTATGGAGTCAGAGAAGTGTTTTACTATTGCCCTGAAATTATATGTCTGATCATCATTGACTCAGGCTCGAAAGCTTCCAAACAGTCTATCAAATATTAGGTAACATGGTAGAGTGGGGTTTCTTGATTGCTGTTTTCAACACTTCAAAATGAAAGTGAGTAGCTGAGAGCAGATCAACAGTAGTTTTATTCAGTGTCCAGAGATATGTCTTTGCATTCGTTACACTATGTTTAACGAAGCTGTGTCAAGGGGGTTTTGGGTTCGAGTCCCGGGGGACCCAGGACCTTTCTGTGTGGAGTTTGCATGTTCTCCCTGTGTCAGTGTGGGTTCTCTCTGGGTTCCTCCCACTGTCCAAAAAAGAGGTTGACTGGACATTCCAAATTGCCCGTAGGAGTGAGTGTGAGTGTGCATGATTGTTTGTACTTGTATGTCTCTGTGTGGCCCTGCAATGGACTGGTGGACTGTACATGGTGTACTCAGACTATCGCCCAATGACCACTGGGATAGGCTGCAGTTTACCCTGCGACCCCATTAGGGAATACGTGGATGGATTTATGGTTCAAGGTATTGGACCATATTAAAGATCCATGGCTGTCATTGTAAAGTAATATCCACTTGCATTATTGACAAAGAGTTTCTTAAGACGGCTGTCCTGGTCGCCTTAGCAACATGTGATTTAGATGGCAACAGCTACTGTGGTTTAATACTAAAACAAGCAATCTTTGAGCAGCTGCCTTGTCAGAAGTACAACCAAACACAGATGGGACCAAAGCTGTCTAGATTGGCAAACAACACTGAATCCATGATTGGTGATAGAAACATACATTTGCATCTCCTTTCTACTGTTTGGAAGGAGTGCAACAATATTTCTCTAAATTAATACCTTTTTAAATTATATGCAAATTTCAAATCAATGAATTATTCTACAAATCAAAAACAGCTATGACATCTTAAAAGACACTCGGTTTCGTTTGATTAGCAGCCACTTTGGAGCCTAAGTTTTCTATCCACTGTATCAGCTTTTCACAGAACTGTGCAAGAGATCTGGACAGATATTTCTAATGTTATTACAAGATATTCTCATTCCAGTTTGGGGGTCATAGGCCTTGAGTGCTCTGGAAACTGTTGACTTTGATTGTCTGTGCAGATGTTCTGGTGCACTAACCCAATCTGGTTTCAATGTTCTACATTTGCTGTACCTGCCTACATCTCACATCTCAACATTATGTTCTGGACCGTCTCAGAGGGCCCTTGCCCACTTTACACTTCTGTTATACCCCAGCCTCTATTTGTATAAAGCAGCACACGTCTGCATTGTTGCAAAGTGATTATTATCACTATTTACTTATTGTGTTGCGCTCTTGGTAATTATTTGAACATCCAAAGATCTATACAATAAATTACCATTTTTTAACAGAAGCTGATTCTCTCCATTTACGATGAGGAGTCATAGGATATAGCACCGGAGAGTCTGAGAATATTTTTATTATTAGCACTCTGAAAAGATAGTTCTGGAGGTGTGCAATGTGACTTTTCATTTAACAATGACTTTTGACTTTGTTGACAACTTGGAAAAGAAAAAAAAAACACTGCAAAAATACCAAAGGAGGCTGTCTTTTTTCTATTGACACTTCTATGTGCAATTAAACTCACTATATTTCTATAGAACAATAAAACACGAGGAGCTCACACATTTAAAGGAATTGAAATGGATCTTATACTGCCATCAAATTGAAATACAAGAACATTTTTTTTTATCTTTACTTGAAGTTGAACAGAAAACAGCTTGAATCCAAAAGCATTTAAAAATGATGGCTAACAGATGATCATAAGCAGCATATGAAGAGTGTGATTCTTTTAAATTAAGGGTCAATCAGACTTAAAACTCAAAGTAATCATAAAGTTACATTAGCATTTGTGTGCATACTAGCGTGTCCATGTGTTTATGATAGAAAAAGAGACAGGCACTCAAAAAAAGGCTTCAGATAGGCACCACTAATAAGAGGCAAGAAAGAAAATATCACATTGAAAATAGATGGAGGGATGACAGGCGAAGTCAAGGTGAGCTGACAGGGTGAGAAGTAATCACTGAGAGGAGAATGCATACTGATCCTGCAAGTGATAGAAGGGAAAAGGTCATTGACAAAATAAAGCAGGTTTCAGAGGAGAAAAGGTGGCAAACATGCAGCTTCTCTAGAAGCACAGTAATACAGTGAAAATTGAAGGACAGTGTTGTCCAAAGGCCATAGTATTATCTATGCATATAATATCACGCTGTACAAGAATCATCAAAGAGGGGGGGCCAGGGTTCGACACGACAGCAATAGAATATGTATGAAAGTACTGCTAAATGTTCAAGCCCCGGAAATGCATAGCAACACTCTGTTTTGAACCGGAGACCAAACATTGAAAAAAAAAGAAAAAGAAAGTTAGTTTAAAGAAAAAGAGAAAAAGATTGTCAGGTGATCTTAAATCACCTGACAGTTTAAACTATACTATCTCAGCTCTTTGGCCCTCTGAGCAAATTCCAGGACTGTAACAAAGGCCATTTTAATTCAGGTTGCATCAGAAATTTGTCAATGTTACTTTAATTAATAATTTCAAGCATTTTTTGTATCTTTTTCAATTATTTGTTGGACTTTTAAATGTATTTTTGATGATAATCGATGTGTGATTGTGCGTCTGTGGCTGCAAGCACACACCTGCATGCATATGATCCAATTACTTCAAAACTTCAGTGAAGACAACAGCGCATGCGGTTTAAATAAAGGTCAGGATAAAGGTTTTTTCTGTAGCATCCAACTACGACAACCTTTAATTACAGAGACATGTTGACTTATTACAAATTTAAGGTGAAGGGAGAGATTCTGCAGCTCCCAAGCTAAACATTTAAATGTCAGTCACCATCACTCAATGTAAGTGACGGATGATTGACAGTATTTTGACTCGGCCGGTGCCATGGCTGATGTGCCTACACACCAGGCTGAGGCTCTTTGGATATACGCTGCAGAATCCTTCTTTTAGGCCCCTCGGTGTGTCATCCATACCTCAGCACTGCATGCATCGCCCTTAAGACCACGTCACCATCAGCAGAAATTGAGTTTTTCGTTTTTTTCTCCACTTTGTGTTTTTCTCTAAGCTGATGTGCTATTGCATTGTCCCCAGTTCATTCCTCTATGAACCTGAAGTACTTGAAAAAGATTAGAACAAAATACAGTGAGTTACAGCTTAAATGCATTGCACGTCTTGACAAAAAAAGGGAGAAATTCAACCATAATGCCAAAATCAACTAATCCACTGTCAAACTGTCATTTATTATCCTTGTGAAAAAAAATAAGCAAGCCCACAAAACCAGACGATTATTTGGAGACACACACATCCGAACACTGTACAAGGCAATCAGTTTCTCTCTAAAAATAAAATCAGCACACAGGCTCCCCCCTTCATTATCTTGCTCATTTGAAAAAACAACGTTTTGACATTCACATCTGTTCCATTTCTGCATCTGGATGGGTCTTTTTCAGTCTCTGCTCACCGCACAGTTGACATGAACATGTGGTTGTGTCTCTCATAACAAGTGCCTTATGTAAGAAGTCACACATTTTCCATTGAAATTCTCTTATGATCTATATCCCTTATTCATCAACTCAATTTACAATAGTGGAAGACTTCGTTCGACAATTTATTTAGGATTTTTTTGTAGTAGAGTGTGCGTTGAACCTGGCAGAATGGACTGTGATGCTGTACTTAGCTACTGTCCCTCCTACTGGGTCCTGCCTAACATAACAGGTGATGGGAATGTCACCGACAGCTTGGCAAGCCATTTGCTGCTTACTGGTGTGGAATTATGCCACGGGGTGAGAGTGTATCAACATAGCTACCATTTCAAGCTGAAATTGTGTGTGTTGTGCAAAAGTGTGGCACAGCATATGCTTGGCATGTCTGCCTATTACAAGAGTCAAACATTTGTTAAATCTGTGTACTCGGTACAAGCTTTCCTAAAAAAACTTTTGTCATATTGCATCTTAGGAAATATATTACTTCACAATTCTGGCTTCTTGTGTAAAATGATTCTGAGGAAGAGAAGGTTTCATAGTATCAATTGTAAGATGTTCTGCCGAACAGAAAAATACCTAATTGGATTCATTTAAATCAGCCAGATTTGAATTAATATATAAGAAACAGATCATAACAGAGGAAACAAATTGCGGCCCTTAAGATCTAAACCGGTTTTAAACTAGATGAGCAGTATTTCAAAGCCACTAATGTCTTACTATGATTTGCCCTTTACTGTTATGATTTCTTGTCTATAAAACTCTTGCAATTCCTTTTCTAAAATGTATCCCTTCATAATGTTTTTATGTCATACTACTATTGGTCAATCACAGCTTGACAACACACTTGCTGACCAAACAATTTACAGCACAAGTACTCTGGGCCAACCTATAGCCATACATTGCACTGGATGAGATGTTCTTTAAAATGTTTTTTTTCTCTGTGGTAACCTGCAATGGTACAGCACAAAACTCGATAGGTAGCTGGCAGGAAAAACTCCAACTCATCTGTCTTTCCTCAAACTGGCACATCGTCTCACCTTACCAGAGATGAGAGAGCTTATTGCATGTGTCTGACTTTGTAATTCTCAAACTGAAAAGCTCAGCTCAACATGTATGCCAATACACCTGTCCAGTGCTGGTTCAGTCACCGGCAAAATTCCTATAATTTACGTCTAAGCCTTTCCACTGACAAGTCATGTTGTAATATGGGATTGAAACCTGATCCTGCCAAGAGCTGTAGTTAAGTCAGGGCTTAGAGGATGTTGCTGCTGCATAGATGTGTACATGGGAGGGAGAGATACAGCGAGACTTTAAAGTTGTTGTTCTGTTTTTCTTTATTTTTCTTCTCAAGATTAGTCAGTTCCATGGCTTGTTAAAAAAAATGGGGCAATTTAGTGTTCCGATTCCATGTTCTCTGCGTTTGCCTGGTTTTGCATTACTACCAAACCAACTAAGATTAGTTACATATACTCTAACATAAAATATGTGCAGCAGAAATGTCTACTTGGCTAGTATAGAATGAGTAAAAAAAGAAATGGACAATGTAAAGGCTCAAACCACTTCATTCACTGCAAGCGGTCACACACTGCCCACTTGAAAATTCTCTGTTTTACGATAAAAACAGACAATGTGGGAGTGCAGGCCTCCAACGAGTCCTCAGACCTGTCAAACAGGCACATTATTGACGCTCAGCGTTCCAGCACCTAAAGTGCTCCCTTTTGGAGGAAAGGAGTAGAAAATCTACTGACAAACTCACCTAATTTCCTTCACATTTCAGGTTGTCATTTTCCTCTGCATATTTCTGTTTGCTAATCAGATGTTTAAGTCTTACAAACCACCCATCTTTGACATGTATGTCAAAAGACATCTCAAAGCGAACTTTCAGAAATTCTGGTTTGATGCCTTTACAGCTTTTTAAACAATTTTATAACTTAAATCTCAACATCAGTGAGAGGATGTTAACTCTAAAATGAAGTTAATGTTTGAAGTTCTGATGCATATTCCAAACCAAATTAAAAATCTGACCCAGGTTTGCTTTAATATGGCAGCAGCCAATAGGCAGAGAAGTTTTCATGCATCACTTTGGTCCCCAGTGTGTTAATTAATATTTATATTTGTCCACTGCCTCAAACTCTGCCTTTGGGCATTTATCAAATTATCATGAGTTTGGGCAGATGCATTAGTATGTGTGTTAGCGTGTTCTCAGTCTGTGACATGACTGCTTTCAGATTTGTCAATCAGAAATTCCCACGCAAATTAAAACAAAAACCATTAATGACTACAGATACAAACAATACCAGCAGCGGTGCTAAATTGTGGGAGGGGCATTCAACACTTGTTTACCCATTTATTTGCATAAGTCGGTGATGCGGTGATTTGCCTTTGGCAGTCTGAACCTAAACACCCATAGCTTTACAATCTCCACAATTAGAGCCAGTCCTGTGAGGTATCTGACAGCGTGACTAGGAGGTGTACGCTATCTAGTGCTGAACACAGTGCTGCTAAATGCTAGGCAGCCATGATAATTAGTGTTTCTAGCCAGGAGCTTCTCACTGGCGTTTCACCCCCGCGCTGACCCACAGAGATTGGAAAGAGGCCCGGTGGCTCCCAAGAGACTGAGCCTGTCAGGTCCGTCACTTCTCCCACGACACGGGAGTGAGCGGAGGTGTTTTAAATGCCAAACGGGACACACTTGCCAGGCCTATCGGCTCTGCCTCAATACAAGGCCTGCCTGTCTGCCTCGTGCCCCTTCTCTGTAGACCCTGAAGCACAGCTGAGGCTCATTGTCTGGGGACAGTTAACCAGCTAGAATGGAGGGAGCAAAAGGGAAAGAGAAAGATTAAACGTCCTGATATGCTCAACAGTAGTGCTGAATCATCATTCCACGTGTCCATACCTACCCTCTTTTGGCCATGTGTCTGCCCTCTGCGTTTTTGAAGTATAATGTGAGTAGCATTTGGGATCGTTTTACCTGGTACTCGTCTTTTTTTGCACTTATTTGTATGGATTTTCAAATTTGAATGAAGTCAGGCGAAGTAAGACCAAGGCGATAACACTGAGCAGACATGGGGCCTGACTTCAAATGACAACGGTGGCTTCACTGGATGTGTGCTTAGCTGCATAATGATATTTGTTTGCTCTGTGTTTGTTCTCGCTCTGGCACAAAGCTCAAGATGATGAAATGCATATTTCATGGTTTCACGAATGAGGGGGCTTAAGCTTCAAGTTTCTCTATAGTGACTCAAGAGTAAAAGCACACGTGCTCCATTAATAAAACTTTTAAGGCAGAAATACCAACCAATCCTAAATCTTCTCCACGTTTTCTTTTTTCACCCGCCTTCTCCATTAGAAAACTGCATAACGGTGAAGTGCACATAAGAGATTTGCTCAATATATTGCACACGATAATCACTGTTTAGGGTACAAATCAGGTCTTTTGTAAAACTTTTTTTGTCACTTCACTGTTTCTACGTTATCAGTTTCAATGTGGAAATGTTTTGATTAGATTGTAGAAAGGAAAAGAGCAGTAAACCTGGGCTCTGAGAGTGATAGAAATAGAAACAAACACAATGATGTTGAGCTTTAAATTTATGCAACTGATAAGATAAGAAAATAACTATCCTAAGAAGATCTTTCAAACCTTTAGAAAAAAGATCCTTTCTCCTGTTTGAGATGTCAGATTATTGTACTTACTTCGGATATCTGATGATTTAAAGAAATCACACATCACAATGTGTTTATTCCCTGGAGCCCACATTACACGCTTGGGTAAGAATGCGTGAATTGTGAGTTTTAACATGTACATGAATGCAAATCACCATCCACAACAGTGTATCAAATATATCTCCCATGTGTAGTGCCTCCAAGGGACTCTGTGCTGAAAAGGGTAACACCCCTGGTTCAAAGCCATAACCTGATGGATTTTGTATTATTGCAAAATCATATCCAGCTGTTATCCATTTTGACTTGTCTCATCTGATAAAGGGATTTACCTTTGTTTATTTTTTGGTAGTTTCACAATTTATTATTAAATCTATTGTCTGTAAATAAATGTACACTACACATAGAAAAAAGCAAGTACAAAAAAAAAACAAGTACGTTTAGTATTTTAACACATTTGACACAACATTGACATACAGAGGTGTTTAATGAGAAAATTAAATCTCAAAGTACATCATTTTTCAAAATGATGCGCCTCAAGTTGAATTACCTGCTTTCAAAAGGGTTTTGCTTCAGGCTGTGTATTGGGATATGTCACAGTTTCACCAGACCTTCCTTAGCCACTGCGCATATTAACATTTAAAACACTCTTAAGTAAGGTTATGACACATTTCACTGCTGTTATCCAACTGCCACTACAGATCATATACTACTTCATTAATAGTGGTTCCTCCCTTGTGTGGGTATATAGAAACATGATGGTTCAATTAATTGGCCAAGTTGACCTGAAACTGTCGCTCGACTCAGCTGTGGATGTTACTAAACCGACTGCCTCTTGTTTTTTGATGTAATCCCACACTGACTCAGTGATGTTGAGAGCACTCAGTAGGAGGCAGGCCATCTGTTGCAGGACCGTTTGTACTTCTTGTTGGTAAAGCAGGCTCTTCATTACTTTTACAGTATGTTTATGGTCCTGAGTATAAAATAAAGCCCTCGAAGCTACCGCCTTTGTGGCCTTTTATACCCACACTTAAAGAAAATATTTAAAGCATTTAGAGTATACAGCTGTAAAAGTGAAACATGCATGTATGTAATAATGATGTTTTGATGATATGTAATTTTGTCCATAGTGCCATAAATGTAACAGTTGCCAACAGAAAGGCAGAATTGGGTGAAACAAATCACAAATGAAATGGAAACTTCCAGGTGTGTCAGTCTGGAGTGTCAGTAGACTTTGTACTGCATGACCAGGTTGTGTTCAATGAAAAAAAATACATAACCAAACCATGGAAAGTGCAAGACAAGACAGGGAGGGGAGAAACTTGACAGCAGTTTTTGGTGCGATCAGATTGGCGTTAGCTGTGAAAGAGTCAGACCCTCTCCCTCCCTTAAATTAGCTATACACCGGAGTGCCTCGAGATCTCACAGGTTCAGTGAAATTGAATTTGGTTCCAATTAGTTTGTGCCCAGAAGCGGAGCGTTTCTTGTCCTTTTCCTCTCTGAAATGAACGGATGATTTTCAGATTGAAAGAGGCAGGGAGGGGAACCACCACAGGGCAGGCCCAGGGGAGAGCAGCAGGAGGGGAAAGACTGATTTGTCAAGTAAGACTATAATCTTGAAAAAAATGCAGTGAAAACACTGGCAGAGTCCAAAGTTCGGATGAATCCACTAATTCACTTGGATTTGGGCCTTTTGCGGGCCACCACTGTCAGGTGAACTAATCATCAGGTGGCAATCCATCAATGAGCTGTTGAGTTTGGATTACTGACTGAGCAAGCTCAAGGCTGTTTTCTGTGTATATTTGAACAATCATTAGAGATTTTAACTCGTAACGTAACTCTCACCTCTGCTCTCCTTGTAGACTGTGCCCTCAATCAAACATGGGACCAAAAATACAAACTTTTCTCAAGAGCAGAAGTGTATCTAACTTTGAAATATGATGACCAGCAAAATGTTCACCATTGTGATAATTGTGAAACATTTGTAAAATGTTATCTATCAGAATGTCGATGAAATTGAATGGAACACTAATTCACAGGAAAATGTATAGAACTAGTATATAATACACTTCGAGAAATTTGAATACGACAGGCACTTGATGTCAAATATGCTATAGAAAGGACAAATGAGGTCTTAACATATATATAGCTCAATCATGCAGCCATGCAGATTGTTAGTTCATTTTTTATCATCTTTGATATTGTTATTGTTATACAACTAAAAGGACAAAAAAAAGGTAATAAAACATAAAATATCAGCAGGATACTCCACAGTTGCTGCATTTTTTGGGTTAATTAAAAAACAAACAAACGTGAAGCTCCTACACTGAACAGTGGTGGCAGCCGTCGTACTTTACAACCTGATAACTGTCAAATAAAGCTAATGGAGGACATGGAGAGAGTGTAAAACATTCAAGGCACTAAGCAGCAGTCAAACACTCAGTGTTTACTCTGATCAACTCCCTATGTCACTCATCCACTGCTGCATGCCCACATTCCCATACAAAGTAACGTTTTGTTTGGATAGTACTTAATCACTGCAGAAAGCTACACTAACAGGCTGGGATCAAAGGCCCACACAATGCCTCTATTAAAGCAATGATTAATGTAACACTACGTCAGATATGAAATATTAATTGAAAAACAGAAAATAATCTCTGGTTTGTGTAACCAGGTTCAACTTCAAGGCCAAAATGGTCATTATCATCATCATAATCATCATCACTATTCTAGAAAAATAAATGCACGAGGGTGTTCACATCTGACATTTTTAATCCACGCTAAATAAATGTTAATGAGGAGCAAATCAATAAAAATAGAATTTTTGCCTGAACCAACTACAGGGTCATGTAGCCCCAAAGTGGATTTAACTTCATGCATTAATAGTCAAAGTACAGAGTTTGAAGATCAGAGGTAATGTTAACTGAGTGCTTGATCATTCATTGCACACAATTGAATAAACCAATAACAGAAGTACAAAGAAATTAATACAAAAAAGAGCAGGTTTTGTGTGCTATATGAGTTACATAAATCCCAATTCATTTCCAGCGCATTTTTGCTTTGTCTGTGGTCCCACCTTTGTCCTGTATTCAGTTCTGACTTCTCTCCATGCAAAGGATTACCAATATGACCCTCACATAACTCACTGTCCTGCAGTTTTATGAAAATAGTGTGAGCAATGCCAGAAAGAAGGTTATGAATGCGTTATATTTACATACTAAAATACATAAACATAGAATAAAATGCAAACATGTGACAAAAACAACAAAAAAAGTTGAAAACAGCAGAAAATATGACATTCCACACAAAACACATGTAATCATTATTTTATTGTTATATGTGTTGCCATTAGATTATTATATTATTATTTATGTCGTCTCATTTATGATCACAATGAATTCAAAATCATACATATAATATTGATTGTTTATTTGAATAACATGATTTAAATACACTTAACATAATTCACCAAATTAATGTGTTATGAAGTCAATTGATGTAATACATCCTAGTGGACTCCATTCTATCAATTGCACTTGTATCAAGTTTTGTTGCTAAATGTCCACCTTAAAAGATGAAGCTATTAAAGAGCAACCCCATTGTCATGACCGCTGCAGGTTGTGATGTCTTCAGATATAATGTGGCTACTAATTTGCATATTTTAATTCTCAAACTAATTTGGAAGCAATGTAGTGTCACGTAATATGCAAATTTCCCATAATGAAAGGAAACAAATAACTCTGTCCCTTCTGATTTCTGCTATTATTTTCTGAAGGGAATGACATGTGCAAACTCACTAGATAATCCATGAATTAGATTTAAACTCTTCAAACCTAGTTTTGCAAAGTGTGAAAAAAAAAAATTCTTCTCTATTTTCAGTTTTTGTCTGAGGAAAGAGTCTTATTTTAAGAATTGCATAGAGAGGAAACAAAGTTTAAGTGTACATAAAGGCAATATGTAACAACAAAATGCAGCAGATGGGTTTACAGAGGACACGATGAGTAAACCTATCTTATCAGAGGGGCCATATGTGCCTTGGATGGCATCCCAACTTCTTGGTGTGTAAAGTGGCAGATGTTTTCTGTAAGATTGTTGCACTTTAAAACAGCAGAAACAGGAACCATAAAATAAGCGAAAAGTAACATAGCATTGTCAGAATCAGCCAACATATTTGGATATTTCTGTTTAATTTAAGATCAAAATGAAACAAATACGTATTGGTATAAAAAAAAAATGTATGGCATTCACTAATTTGCACAGAAAATCTGTTGGAGGGTGGGGTTACAAATTATATGGGAAAGTTTTAAGATAGTGATACAGCATTAGTGCTTGGGATTTTATTGGAATTGCTGCTCTTTTTACTGGTGTAAGATCACAGTTTTCAAATTGAGGTTGTTCGGGGATTAGGGACCAGAGTTATTTTGTTGATTTGGGCAAAGAGGAGTTGTAGGACAGGCTTGAAATTGAGTTAATGACTTGCTTTCTCTTATGCTGACAACTGCCAGTTACTGCCCGGGGTGTCACATGATCAGTGATGATAGGCCCTGATATGACTCACTGGGAGCAAAAGACTCTTAAAAATGGGCCAGTGTGACCTTTCCCTTGGGTCCAAGAGCTGTATGAGAGAGAACAGCTGAGGAAGCTGCTTGTGAGGCACTTAGCTATTTGCACAATCTTCAACTTTCATAACCTTTTCTGCCAAAAGCTCTCTTAGTAACAGTCTTCACGATCAGCGCTGATAGCCTATGGCGGACATTTAGGTCTAAATAACCTCTAGTATCAGCATTTCTACTTGGCCCTGGTCACCTTCTGCTCAAGATGAATTTATGTTTTTTCTTGAATATAAAAAGTTCTCCATTCAGTTTATCAGTTTAAACAAGCGGAGGCTCCTCTCAAATAGTTTTTTACTACTTAGAGTTTCTTGTTAATTATCCACAGTCCTCAATAGCCCCTTGAATTACCCAACATGTGTGAGCATGTGCACTGAATTCTTTCCACATCACTTAGTGTGCTGTAATGCATGTGATTATGTCTTTGAATGCCAGCTAGCTTTGTACGGTTGGTGTGTTTGACTGAGAGAGTGAGAAAGGAGAGAGCCATTAGAGAGACATTCTTAATCCAATACCTGTGTCCATTGTGCTTGCTGCGGAGTGGAAAGAATATTGATATTTTTTACTGTTGGATGTAGATATATGTAAGATTGTCCTTCGGAGACATCTATTCTCCGTCAAATTAGGACTCGGAATAATCAAATATTATGATTTTTTATACTTCTTAATGATGAAAAGCCAACGTGAAACCGGCAGAGCCTGAGTTGATTAAAGTGCAGCAGAGATTCATTGAATCTGGCTCAGTGCTCGAAGGAGTGTTTTAAATAGAGTCCATTTAACAAAATGTTATGTCCTTAATGGGAAGGTAATAAGATGGTCTTTATCTTTTATTGAAAAAAATGGAGTCATTTCTCAGCATGATGATGGATACTTTTAAAGAAAAGTACATTCTGCAACACAGCGAGAAAAGAGAGCTAAGAATATCATGCAATAAAGGTCCTTTTGATCAGGTGTTAAGACTGTGATCAAATTTAAAGCTACTGCATTCAGATGGTGTATTTAAAGCAAAGTTACAATGATCTATTTATTCAATTTGAAAGTTCTTCCCCAAAAATCAGTAGTATTGATACATAAAAAAAACATGTCAGTTATCATTCCATAAATGTTCCAGCGGCAATCTGCTGTCCTTTAGTTCAATTGCATTGTAATGGAACACTAAAACAGCTAGAGTAATTTTCTTTCCCCATGGCTAATATGGTAGAATGACCGATTTTAATTGGAAGGTAATGGAATACTTATCACATCGAGATAATTTGTCATGCTGCCAGAAATTGCAGAAAAGTTAATTAAATGTATCTCACAGTTTAGACATGTCATGGAATCAAATAGAAGTTGTGTTGGATTTTTAAGCATTTCTTGCAAGAGTTCCATCTTGAAGAATGCTCCAGATTTTAGGAACTATACATCCACTGATCAAAAATGCTAACCCACCTTCATAAACTCTTACTGGCTACTTTTCACCTAAATTAAGTTGTATTGTGTTATAGTGCGTAAGATATTCAATGTCGATACTAGCAAAAAATTGTGAAGTTGGTATGTCCTTGGTGACACATATATTTTGCAATAATTCCTCTCCTGTCCATTGTGTATGCGCCAAACTATGAAGATTTGGCTTAACATGATATCAGTTAATATGTTGTGCCTGCATGTACTCTATGCTTCTGTGTCAGTCAACCTAATTTACACACCCGCATTAAAACCGACAAATCTGCCAAAGTCATGTGTCAATATCAGCCTTTGATAAATGAAATGGCCATAAAACACGCGATGTTTCCAAGCTTCTTGATAGAGGCTAATAATCCCAGTCCAAATGTGTATTCTCCCTCAATGGTATCTGTCCGGCACTGCTGTGCATTGACTGCCCCATTGGCTGTGATAATAATACCAGCAGGTTAATCCAGCAGCGCCTTGTTGTGGGTGGCATGAGATGAAGGGGCGGATTTAGACAGGGCTCTCTTGATGGCCCCTTGTGTGTACTAATTAGCTGGTCCAGGTTGTTCTGCTTGCCCAACAATTGCCTTTCACACAACATCCCTTGCCAGACCTTCCATCTCTTGCAACAACGCAAAACCTCATTTTTTAAATCTTCTGACGTTCAGTGTCGGAAATTTGCGCCACTTTACCTTTTAATGAATTTCCCGGGGACCAAAAGGTCAGGCCTTTAAATAGACACAATTAAAAGTGTCAGAAGCTTTGACTCAACCTTATGTCATTCTCTTTGCTCTTAATCACTGCTGCCGATTGCTCCCTGCATGTGACATGTTTTTATCTTGACTGAAGCCACACTGGCACTCAAGAAAGACCTGAAACCTGGCAGCCATGAATATGTTGTGTTTTTATATATTTAGACATGGTTCTTAAGCTTCTCACCTTTGCATTTTCTTTTCTTTTGCATTTTAGCAAGAATACTTTGATGGAACTAGCTCTTAGTCTCGAATCACAACCTTTTCCAGCAGCATCAAGCGGTGCACATGTCAGACATATTTCCCAGGCAACGCTTTGAACAGAAATATTGATGTGGCACTACAATGTGTTTGTGTGTCAGTGAAATGTGACTTCTTTTATTTTGGCTTTATTGCTTATAGTGTACCTGTAGGCAGGTGGGGGAGGTGGATCTTTTAAATGGACAAGTTTCTGCTCCTGATGAGTAACTCTGCTGTCCTCACTGAGTGGGAAGTTCCAGTGGAAAAAAGCAGAACAGGGAAGAATCAAGGCCAGGTGATGAAGCATTAACAAGGTTACAAACAAGATTTGAGGCAGAAAAAGGACCTTGAAGGGTTTTTGTGGGTTGTTCTTTTCATTATTATATTTATGCGTAGGATTCAGCACCGCGTTTGCATTTTTTTTTTGCGGGGAAAAAAAACAGCTTCAGCACCTTCACTCATTTTCCTGTGTTCTTTAAACAGCCACATTCCTTCAAAGAGATTGCTCCCTGTCTTCCCTGCCTTTCACCCCCCCCCCCCACCTCTTCCTCATGTATATCTGTGAAAGATGAAGTCTTTAAGACCTACACTAATCCTGTCATTATGCTGTCGTCTTCACTGGCATATGTTATCTTCTCACTTTCTTGGTTATCCTGTGGACTAAAGCAATTATTGCGCTGCAATTGAAACATCAAGTAATTAATTCATTTTCCGTGTTGAGCACACTTGGTTTGATGCCACGCTTCAAGTGTGAGATGAGTGTGTTTATGGGTCAGCTGTGGAGAAGGGCAAGAATAGCAGTCAAGATTTTATGCATCTCCTGGCACATGGAACACCCACCCAAGGCCATGAAGTATATAACATGCAGAGTAATGTCATTTAGACCTTGGCAAGCTTCTTGTGTCCCACTCAGGGGACTATCTCGCCTCCACAGTCCTATCTCTCTCATCCTCTCTATTCCCTCTATGTCTCCCCGGCCTCGTCTTTTCATCTGCTCCATTGCTGCATGCCACAGTACCATATTTTCTTTCTTCACTCTATTCCTATTCTCAATTTCCTTCTCTCTCTCTCGCTCTCTCTCTCTCTCTCTCTCCTCTCATCACAATTCTTCATGTCTCTCCTTTCATCCTAATTTACTTTCCCTCTCTCCATACATCCCCTGCCTCTCGGTGCGTGCCATCATCTGCGACCAGCGTGCCACAGAGCGCCGCAAAACACTACGGTGCCATGATCCAGAAACCCCACATTAACACTGGGATTTCACCCAGAGATTATTTAAGTGTGGCATGCCTGCCAGGCAGGGTTCCTCACTGTAATCTCTACAGCCTCATGAATGGAGTAGGACTGGGAAAGAAGGGATTTGGATGAGTTTGAGGGCTGATTGAGTTCTAGACGGGGCAGAATGTGAGCATTTAGGTATTTTCAATGTTTCGTTTCCGCACAGCGACGGATTTAGGGGGCGGGGGTGACAGCTCAGTGTGCCACTAAGAAACTGAGGTTAAATCCATGACTGAAGGATCCTCTTCTTCTCAGTTAACTATCCTTCTGAGGTTTGCAAAGTAATTTAATTTGAGGTAATTGTAGTGAGGATCCATAATTAAAAGGATTAAAATGCATGCCATTTATAGATGGGCTAAAAGAAATGAAATGACGAGGCCGCTGGCACCATTTCTGCCCTTCTGTCTTTCCTTTCATATCCACTACTTTGTCAGTGAACTCAAATTTGTATTTTCAGTGTGTCACAGCATCCCAATGTAAGACAGAAATAACAACCGCAGACATTCACATTAAAAAACACCATGTGATTAGTTGCTCTCTAAATGTTGCTTTTGTCTTGTGTACGTTTCGTTCATCTTACTTTTTCTGAGATGGCTGCCGACTCACAGCGTTTCAGCTGTGTCTCAGGAAATAAGTGTCCGTATATTTATGTGTGATGACAGAGCTCGTCCTCGGCTCAACGTGGTCACCCTCACACAGCAGTAGCGGTCATTGACCCCATCACGGAGTCAGAGTGGCTGCTGATTTTTTGACATTGAGAGGGGAACAGACAAAGCTACTCATCAAATGTCCAATGATTTGGAGGGCTGTTGGAGAGATTGGTTCTGACAGCATGTCATTTACAATTTAAGACTATTCCTACCTACTTCAACTGCTGAAAGCTTATTTGTCATCTTTTTTTATTTGTTATCACTATATTGGTTGTTAAAGTTCTGCTAAAACATATGTTTTGAAGAGTTTTACAGCCTATAGGATCTTTTTTTAAGGTTATCATTCAGATATAACTTGAGATGCAGGATCGAGAAAGATCAACCCACAGAAAGGGACATTGTGTAAGAACATGTTAAGCAAAATATAAGGGATAAAAACTGTCTTACATTATAATGTTGCTAGAAATGTTCAATTGTCTATCAAAATGCAGGCTTGAGTACCCTACTGTTGCTCATTTGTCATAATTAACCACCAAACAGCTGCAATCGTATAGCAGGCTAAAATAATAATAATAATAATAGTTAAATGCGAACATGACCGATCCAAAAAAAAGGTGACAACATACATCCAACATTAATTTGAACCTATTTCAGATCATAGTTAAGTTCTGTATTAGATGTGAAAGCTAATTATTTTCTTCTGAACAGTAACTCTATGTTCCTGGGGCATATGGTGGGGCTGACACATGTCCTCCAAACGCACCTGAGTGGTGTGCAGCCCTGCTTTCATCCTTACGGGTCATGTTCTGCTGTAGCATGGTGGAAAAATCTGTAAAAACGGGAAGGGAAGTATATCTGCACTGATGTGCAGATTTAGGAGCACTTCAGCGCTGTAAAGTGACACAAGGCAGCACATTAAAACTGTTATTATTGGAGAGTCAATGATAGAACATAATTGTTAACATTAGTGTGATTTATTTGTGTCCCATAAACAGCATTAAAAATAACAGATTCTCCTTTTTTTACTGGAAACTAGTGAAATTAAAGAGGAAGCGTAGTGAAAGCTCAATGATTCACCATGTTGGTGTTAATGTAGAAAAGCCACTGCAATGGCAGAAATGAAAAAAAGAAGGCTTATGCTTTCAAATGGGCCCTAATTTTCATATAGTCAAATTTGTCAGTGACAAATGAGTATGAACTGTGCCTTACTTAAATGTCAGAGCTAAACTGAAGAAGACAAAAGTGCACCCAGGAGGGCCACTTCTTATTACCATAAAATATCCTTAAAATAGAAGGAAGTATTTTTGAGGGGTGTTGCAGTGGCTGGTAAAAGTGCAAACACTACTGAGAAGTTCTGAAAATGCAAAAAAGAAATTAGTGTGAGGGAGTTCTGATGAATATTTAATATTCTACTTTAGCAAGATTGCTTTGTGTCAAATAAATATTGTGTTCATAGAAAGTTATACATTTTTTTTACAAGAGGTCCTTTAAGCAATTGGGCCTGTTTGCTAATTCTGTGTGTTCAAATGAAAGCTAAATAATCTTCCGTAATTTCCTATTTTATATATATATATTACAGCTTCTGTATTCTACATCTGAAATGCTTCTTCAGCATTTATTATTAATGCATTGCTTACCGTTGACATTAGTTTATCCATTTCTGTGCATTACTCCTCTGGAATGTGTCATTTGCTGAGGGAAGAGAGATGTGACTGCTACGTTGTCTCCCAATGTGTTTAAATGTCCTTGACAAGTGCACAGTTTGCAAAGGAGCAAATTTAATTTCCATGGTTTGAAATTTCAAAGGTATCACCTGCTGTAATTGCTTGACTAGCGAATCCATAAATCATTGTTCAGTAAGGTCATCTTGTAATTTCTTCCCTAATGCTGGCATTTATTTTCCTAGCATCCTGTCTTTCTTCTGATTTAATCTAGCCAGGTCATTTGAGAGATTAATTGCTGCCATCTTCAAAAACAACAAATTACTTCCACACATGTAGCAACATTAAGACGGCCTAACCAGAGTTAAAAACATCTTCCCTGTCAAAAAAATGTTGTACTACATTACTGGAGGATGTCAAACAAGCGTGTCCATCTTAGATAGCATTAGTGGTGAAAGTAACAAAAAATAAATAAATAAAAGAAGAATAAAAAAAGCAGTCAATAGAGCTGCTGAGCTGTTGTACCATACCAGAGTTAAAAGTTTTCCCTTTGATAGAACACCATCAATAGTAAAAATCTGTATTGATTAAATCAGCATTCATGATTAACATACTATATACTACTTTTAATTTCGGTTTATATTACAATATGTCTTATTGAGAAATCCCTGCCTCCCTCCTTGCAAACCACACTACTAAATTTGCTGTTATTATAAGGTTTCATTTTGCCTTCAGCAATGGAAATTGTATTTAGCTTGGTTATAACTTTACACAAAAGGTTCATTTAGATCAATAATCAACTTTTCATTCAACCTTTGCAGAGTGTCAAGCTTGTTTATCTACATTACTGCCCTCTAATGCACACTGGACTGGAACTGAAAGTTACATTATGTGTTAAATTTTGTCTATTTTTTTTTGATTGTTGGAAAGCATGGGCTTTATGAAAATAAAACTACTACTAGAAAAATAGAACTGCTACTAGAATGAGTATACGTGTATATACCTACCCCCCCCCCCTCCACACACACACATATATTTTCTTTAAAGCCAAGCTGTAAATTTAAAATATAGTGAAGATATAGTTCAACATCAATTGTCTCAGCTTGTCTTATCTACACACAATTATTGTTTTCCATGTATTTTTTTTCATTTGATCGTTTTTGTTCTTTTTTTGTTTTTGTTTTTTTATCAAAACACTTCCTTCATGTGGTAAAGATATCCTGGTCATATGTAAGAGCATATTGTAGCTGCAGTCAGCCTCACAGATGGAGATTGGAAGAGGCTTCTGGATTGCACCGCCCCCCTGCAAAGATGTGATGGACACTTAATTACTTGGCTGACAGAAGTTATTCGCCACCTGCACCCAACAGGGGTCTCTGCCAGACCCTGACCTCCACTTCCTCCCTGTGCACCCATCACCTAACAAAGCAGATTTATTCATATGATGGTTACTCACATTTTATGGTTTGATTATCAGGTTTTTATTTTTTTTTTCCTTTGTCATTTTTATTCTTCCTTTAAAGCACATCGCGCTGGATGTACAGTGTATTGTGCATGTCCGATCGATTTGTATGACCTCAGTTTGTGGAAATTTGAGTTACTAATTTATCTTAAAAACATCTTAAAAACAACTTTTAAAACCTGATGCGTTGACCTTGAAACCAATATTTGATTTGATTTGCAAATATTCTTCTCTGTAAAGGGTCTACTCATCAATGCACGTGATCCAGTAGCTGTAAATATGCAACAGCCAACTTCTGTTAACGCCTCAACACTGCTGCAGTCGAGGCAGATGGTTCTCACAGTTAAAGAGGAGGTGCTAACTTTCTTTTGACTGCCAATGTAATGCATGAGCAACTTGTAAATTTTGACACATTGGCATATTTAACAAGAAGACATCATTGCGAAGTGCATGACACATGTTGAGTTCAAAGAAAGAAAGAAAAAATCTATGTGTAAACCACTGAAGACAAAAAAAACCCAGTCCCGGGTTTATAGTCAGAAAAATCCAGACATAAAAAATGTGAATATAAAATCTCTCACTCAAGTTTTGTGCCAAATCAAGATTTCCGGCCGTTGTAATATTTCTCAAGAATTCTGTTCAGATTCAACTCAGATTATCTCACTTTTAATAGGCGGCTTGATCGCTGTCCCTTCCCTGAGGTATTTTTGAATAAATGTATATGCAGGCGGAACATGGTCTGAAATGATAATCATTAACAGAGAAGAAATGTACTTCAATACTGCAATTACAGAGCACTCTAGGGATTAACACGACTGTTTTATTATCAGATTCTTTCAGGCTCGAGGTAGTGATCAACACAGAGTTACATGTCTCCCTGTCATCACCTCACTGTAGAACACATCTACACCTCAAGTTTCTTTCACTCGCTTCCACTCCCACCTCTCACTCTTTCATTTCTTTTTCTATTACCCTTTTGCTGTACCTCTGCAAATAAGCAGTTACTTGCTGTGTTTTCAACCTCTTTATGCTTATCTATCATGCCAGTGACAGCTTGTGTGGGCTTTACAAGAGGAAAACAAGTCTATTCTCTGAGATAATTTCACGGAAATCTATTTGTGTGTCTTTACTACTGTTGTGGCCCTTTTTTTTCCAATGGTTCAACAGTGTTTGTGAGAAGATGAGTGCAAATTCTTACATTTAAAATTGTGTGTATGGTGTGCTGTCGGTGTTGTATGTTGTGGCATGTTGTTGTGTATGCATCTTCATTTTTCTTACAAATCAGATGAGACAGGTGCTATGGCTTCAAAGTTAAAAAAATATCTCAGAAAATACAACAGTTTGTAAAAAATATGTAGTTATATTGATATAATAATAATATGTCGTGTAGTTATTCATCATCTACATTGCCTGGTTTGGTTAAAAAAATAAATAAGAAAAAATAAAAAAACAGCACCTCCTGTTTTCCAAATACAGTTTTTCCATTTAGACATGGTTGATATTGAAAGTTATGACTTTAATAACCCGATTACTTTCCATCTTTAAAATATACAGTTTACAACTGATCACATAACCTGAAATTGTGCTTCCTCTAAATATGACTAGACTTGCTTGAGGCAGTTTGGTGTGTAGCGTGTAGAATTTCTCAAAGTGTTTTCTTCAACTCGCCTTCAGCTGTCTTACATATGCTCCAGCTGTGGTTTTACCTGTCGTAATGAAAATGTAATACCTACATTTACTCTTCATGACAATAGTAAATAGTAAAGCATCGGTGACCACGTCTTATCTTCTAATCTCCCTCGGATAAAAATCAATACTTCGACTGATGCTGTGATGTTATTGTTCATTTGACAGTTCTTTTGATGGCATTTTGGGAGGTCTCTGCCCTCTGTCAAATAAATTTAATCATCACATGTTTAATTCAAAATTAAAATATGTAAGTCATTCCTGAAATATCAGCACAGAATTACACTGTTAATCGGACCACTATGAGAAAGAGACTTTGGACTGCTTATTTATTTGTTCACATTTGTGTCTATTTATTTTCAGCAACGCTGGTGATGTGGCGCGTCTAGCCATCCTGTTTGCCAAGCTGTATCATGAAATTTAATACTGATACTCGCTGAATACATAAGAGCCAATTACTAATTAGATTTTCCACATGAATAACATTTCACTTGTCCGGTGGCGTATAAAGGACAGCTAGAAAAACTGAATAATCACATCTTGTCACAGATTTGTCTTATAGCTATTAAAGTCATGAAAAAAAATACATTCAGAAAAAGAACAAAAGTAATGAATTCACTGTTGAAATGAATGAGCATTGTCAGTGGTTTAAATAAAAAAAATCATATTACAAGGGCAGTGGTTGAGTGTAACGTAGTATAAGATTAGAGTTAGAGAAGAAACATTTCTACAACGCTATTGTCATAATGGGGCTAGAACATTTACACTGACCTGTGTCCACTGTTTGCCTTAGAACTAACACACATAAAGAAAATGAATATTTGTCACCATAAAGCTACATGATCAGAACACTATTAATCTTTTATACTGGGTGATGATGCTTTGTGCAATCTGCATGAACGGGAAAAAACTACTTACATTCACTCTAAGCCATATTCTTATCTCAATGTGTAAACCTCCATACCCTAAGAAAAGAAATCTGTGAGGACTCGGTTTGAATGTTTATTCAACACAATCTGCATTTCTGAAATTTCTAACAAAATATATGTTGTTTCTTACTCTGTTGCCACAATGACTGCAATATGTTTGGCTCTCACCCTCAATTATTCAGTTCACAAGCAAAAGTAGGACTACACTGAGCTGGACTGTTTTGTCTTTTCAGCTGTTTGAAGTCTTATGTAGTCATGGAGTGATTCATTTTCTTTATGCTTAGAAGGTTAACAGGATGGACATGGATGAATGATGGCAGGCAGATAACGATCAAACTCAGAGTCTTTATGTCAGACGCTCGCCAGAGATGGTGGTTCTGTCAAAACTCTTTAAGACAAGTCTAAAACAATGATTCTCTTTAACCTCTGTATGAAATAGGATGCAACTGCAGATGACATTGGCAGAATGCCATATTATGGGAGTGCGTTCAAAGGCAATTCAGTTCAATTTTATTTATATAGTGCCAAATCACTACAAATGTCTTCTCTGGGTTCGTCAACAATACGGTCAAATTCAAGCCAATTAGAATCCAATTCATGGTGATAGAATCTAATCGAATCAGTTGAAGTTCATTAAATTCCAAAAAACTTCAAACTCATACAGAGCCAATTAAAAAAAGTTCACAGCTAAGAAACCCAGCATTTTGCACCAACTATTCTCTTTGATCCAATCCGAATCCTGAGCGTGCATGATGTGACTGTGGAAAAAAAAAAGAAAAAAAGTAATGTACCATCTCAAATAAATGCTCCACTAAGTAAAGTTAGTACACAAACATGCTTCTGCATTATTCATGGGTCATAGTTCCAGCGCTGATTCCAAGAGTGTGCAAAGTAATAAAGAGTGTAGCAGAAACTTGGATATGTGCAAACTCATTTCATGCGGAGGCATGTCTGCAGGACAATAGAAGAGTGAAAAACTAAAGTTAATTTGAATTGTAGTGCAAGGCTTTTTTAGCGTCTGCGGTTCTCTCTAGACATCCTGCCACCCTTCCAAGTGATCTGGTTTATACTGTGGCAGCTTGTTAAGCAAAATACTACAGATAATAGCAGACATGGATACTGAGTAAAAAAAAAAGTGAAGATGTCACAGTGAATGGAGCTGAGAATGATTTATGGAAAGGAATTTAGTACAGTCTTATGAACCCCTGTACAGTTTCCTCACAGTCAGAAAGCAGTACCTGAGCAGTTATTTTTATTCAATACTGCTTTTTGTATCCTCTCTTTTGTATAATACAAAGAATGGTGTAATAGTTTCCTATAACGGATAAATGGTGTTTTTCACGCACTGAAAGAACAGAGTTGCATGACAACAGCCTAATATTCCCCTCTTTCCTGCATTTCTCCACATTATCAGCAAGGTACAGTTTGTTTTTTAATGTGAAAAGCCAGCAATGTCTACAGCTGCAGTATAACCAGTAGCTTGCTTACACTTTGAATGTTGCTGTGAATCCATTCGAAGCCAGTCAGTTGGTGACATTTGGGACTAGAATTTTGTTTTTTCTCAGACAAAGTTATGCATAAGCTCTTTTAGATTTTACATTTGTATATCCTTATGTTCTCCAGTAATCCCATTTTTCTAAATGAGTCTGCTTAATCATTGATTATTTTGTGTGCATGCAATTTTGAAGCATGTCAAGACTTTTGAAATGGACGGACATGTAACATGTTACTTTTCATTGCTACATTTCAGATTTAATAAGAGCATTGCACTTTTTCAGGCCTAGAGCTCAAATTCATATCTGTATTTGGATTAGTTTCAACTATTGCTTGTTTCATCAGAATTGATTTGAGAATCTCTAATTTCATCCGAGAAGAATGTCTAATAAAAAGACTGGTAGCATGATTTGTCAGACCACATGCAGTTTTAGAACTGTTGCACTGTTGCAACTCAGAAACGATGCAAAATGGAAATCATGGGCATTTCTTCAGCTTTAGTTTGCAAGAAACATCACAGAATAGAAAGTAGTAAATTTCTTTCTCATGCACCACGTTTTACTTTTGCCATAAAAAATGTGGTTCCAAATAATTCCTTCAGTTAGATATTTGAATTACAAATTGATTTGAGAACAGTTCTAAGTGAGGTTTAAGCCAATAAGATTTCTAGGTGATCATTAGAATTATGTAAATTACTTTTCCTGAGGAGCTTTGTGGCTTTCTTCCACTTTGCTTCCTTCTCTTTTTCTTTTTTTTCTGGCTACCCTTCAGTCCCATTCTCAAGCTTTGTCTTCATTTTCTATTTTGACTCCCTCCTGCCCTTCATCTCCTCTCATGAGATGCTGCTGCCTGGCCTCAAAGGGAGCACTAGAAAGGATCCATCAGCCCGACTGCTACTCTCAGGAGAATGCATCCAGCATGTTCCTCTGTTCTACTCCGTTCACTATTATATCTGTCCAACCTCAGATAGCCTTTACTGTAGATCACAGGGTGTGTTTTCATATTTTGTACAAAGCTGTATAGAGCTGTATTTCTACGCCTTGTTGGACACCAGCCATTGTACCGCGAACGCATTTCTCCAAGCTAAATTTGTCGTTATAACGGTAAATTTTTCCACAGATTATGTTTATAATACTGTATATTATTAAATGCTATGGTGTAAACAGTGATGGACTGGCTGTATATGTATGCTTGTTTTGTAATGGTGGATGAAGGGGTCACAGAAAGAATACCCACAGCAGATTTAAGGCATACTGAATTAATCTGTCAGAGGTATC
This sequence comes from Menidia beryllina, assembly GCA_013363375.1. Classification (NCBI taxonomy): domain Eukaryota; kingdom Metazoa; phylum Chordata; class Actinopteri; order Atheriniformes; family Atherinopsidae; genus Menidia; species Menidia beryllina. Next base: position 2,949,084 of record JABUIW010000020.1, read on the forward strand.
TGGAGGGGTTTTAAGCAGCAGCTGGAGATGTTGGTGTGGAACTTTAAGCCTCCGTGCTAGCCCAAAACAAAGCCTCATTCATCCCCAAATAACAACATCTGGGCATGCTTAACAGCATGGATAAATAAACAAGCCCTATGGACACTAAATCCCCCGCATTCAATCACTCTCGCATCCCCCACCTCTACCCATTCCCTCTTGCCACTCTGAAGGCTGTTGTTGGCGTGGGACTGGCACATCAGCGCTGATAGTGTGCATCCAATTAATTAGCCGAACGTTATCTCATTAGTGATAGCCAGAAGACTAAAAAACAAGAGCACTCCCTTATAGTTGCAAACATCCTCCGGTCAAAATGTGGATGACTCTCTCCTCCCCCATAACCTCTGTGATCTGTTGATGCTGAGTAGGAGGGCAGAGGCAGAGGCTTGTGAAAGCTGCTTGGTCTGAGTGTCCGTCGTAAAAAACCGCTATTCCTCACGGCTCACATTTAATCCACAGCTTCAGCAGAATTAAACAAGCCCAGCCTCCAGCATGTCCTAATGACACTGCATCAGGAGGCAATTTAATGGTTTCTTTGTCTTTAAGGTATCTGTCTTTGTGGACATCTGCAGCATTAGCACAGCGCTGTAAGCAAAAGTCAGCACCATCTGACATAGTTCTGAATCCCATGCATTCCTCAACACCTGTGCCTCAATGTTATTTAAAGCACTCAGGGGCTCTGCACCAAACACCCGCTACTGGCTATTTGCTTGTGTGTGTCAAATGTGCATGTGTGTACGGAAAGGAACTTGACTTCTTGAATATAGCAGCTATTACCAGTGGGCTGTTCGCAAGCAAGGAACCACTAAAGCATGAAAACAAAACCCCTTTGTGTGAAAAAGGGATCGCAATCTCATACATCTGTGAAGAATCAGCTGAATGTGAATGTTGGTGATGTATCAATGATGATATGTAAGTTTAAGATAATGCATGATTATCTGCTCGTTCAGCAGAACCAAGATATGAAGAAGCCATAATCTTCATCAGAAGAAAGAAGCAAAGAGGAATATGTCAACTTCTACAAATAAAATTTCATTCAATAACCTTTAAGCTAATGTTCAATGGGATGATTGGCCTAGCCAACATTCAGGTTCAGTTCCTCGAAAACCGCTTTTTTAAGTCAAAGAATGAAAAAATGATATCCTTTGGGCCACAAAAAATCTCGGTGAGATTGCCGAGTTTGTTTGACAAGCAGTAGTACAATGGAGTACATGCCCAGGTACTTCTTATCTTCGGTTGTTGTGTCATGGTGTGTTGGTGCTTATCATCTGTCCCCAGTTCTTCAGAGTAGTAGGAAGATTTCCTTCAGGCTTTTCCAAGGCAGAGCATTTTTTTGTGGTGTAGTCCATTTCTGTGTACAACACTCCAAATGAAAATAGTATCTCATCCCAATATTACCTGACAACCTCATTTACTCTACTTGGAGACTCACAGCATAATGAAGCAAATAAATGGAATGTGCTATTAACATAAAAAAGGGAAATAAATTAAAAACAGAGTAGTTAATAAGGTTAGATTGTAGCCTGTGCTGAATCTGGACTCAATCTCTTTTAAAGTCAAAAGGTCTATTCCAGAGGGATAGAAACTAATTGCGGAAGCTTTTACCTCTAACTGTCTTCTTTCATTTAAAAACAGTAATATGGTTTCCATAGTTAAATGTGCTAAATAAGTACTATGCAGTTTTGGTTTATTTGAGGCACTCGGTCAGCTGAGTAGTGATTATTTTTCTTGAAAATAAAAAAAAAGCAAAATAATATTGTATATAATAAAATCAAAAGTATTCAGCCATTTACTGTTTCTAGCCTTCTCTGCTCAACTGCTTGCTTGCGGGCCACAGTTCACAGATTTCATAACCTGCTCAGTCCTCAAGTGGTCTTTCAGTCAGCCTTTAGTCTGAGCCTTTTCTCAAACAGCAGGTATGCAGAGATTAGCAGGGAAAATGGGGGATATAAATTATCCTTTACTGCCCACTGGGGCCACTGATTGTACCATTCTACATGCAAATAGTCATGTTGGTTACATCGGGGGAATAGCAAAGCACAAAGTGTCCTTGATTAATCACTGGCTGGCTTTTGTGAAAACAAAATGAAATACACACATTACTGTCTTGTAATGTGATAATTAATACACAAACCGATGATGCTGTAAGCCTGCGTGCTCTGATGTATTTTCCATGAGTTCTGTTATTTCTCAAGTGTTGTGTGATTAGAAAGTTTGAAGAAAGGCCATCAGTGACATCATGATTATCTTGCCTTCAATATAGCCATTTATCTGGCAGCACAAAAAATCAAAATGTCACATAAATGGCAGGTCTGTAACTAGTTCTTTTACGCTGCACTGCAAAGCATGGACGTGAACACAGCCATTCACCTCACAACAATCTTTCTTCCTTAACAGCTCCCCAGATGTCTGCTCAGTCCTCTTTAATCTCATTTCGGGAATTTGTTTCGCTGTCTCTTGGGCGCCCTGCGTTATTGCTCTTTGCAGTCCTTCAGGCAATTGTATAAAAAAAAGTGTCTTAGTCTCCTCACATGCCAGTTATAAATGCCTGGCACTGTAAGGTTCTCGTCATTTAGGCACTGACTGACTTTCTAATCAAGTTTTGAATATGATTATAAAAACTAGTATTTAAGCTTTTAGGAGCCTGAAAACAAGTCTTTAAGTTCATATGGATGCAAAAAGGGGAATGTGAGCAATTATTGTTGTCCTCTAGCCTCATAGAACCAAAATGTTATTTTAATCCTCAAATGATGTGGGAAACCACCACACCCTTCAGCTTTTAGTTGCTACTTGGTGAAAAATTCTAAATGTTTTTTATTTTATTTAACCTTCTAAGAGGTAACTGTGATAAATTAAATTTGATTAAAAAATAAAATAAACCTTTAGCTGAGCTAAACTCCTAACAATTTCAAGATAAAATAAATTCAAGAGAATTTGCGTTGATGAACCTTTAATGTTATGACAGCTGTAGCTCAGGAGGAATTTGAAAGTTGAAAGTTTCAATGTCTACATTCGCCGCAGTGTGGGTTTCCTCTGACTTTATCTTGTGTTTATTCAAACTGCATTTTAGGCAGTGTCAATTTCTCTGTGGAGTCATGACAGTGCGCGTAGAAATTCATTGGTTCTGTCATCCCACTCAAGATCTATAGCCCTCACATGCTTTCCAGCTCCCGAAAGCACAGCTCATTTATGTTCCTCACATACCGATGGTCGCTCCGCTGAATCCAGCTCTCATAACCCAGACCTCCTGTGTATTGGAGGTACTTAGTGACTTAGGAGAGCTCTGATCCCTGCTCAGGATGTTGATGTCTTATTTTAAGGGTGACTCTTTTCTGTATTCAATTATGTAAAATGTCAAAACCGCTCTTTCATTTCTAAATCTATTGTCAGTTGCTTCATTTTCATATTGTACTACACTATTTTGGAGTGTTTCAGTATTTCTTGTTTTGTGTTTCTTTATTTTTTTTCTCATTGTAACTTGTCCACTCAACATAATTCTACTCTATAAGAAGAATTAAGTCATTTCTTAATTTTCTTTTTTTAACATAAGGTGTAAACTGATTTAGATTTTTTTTTCTTCTGTTTTTTCAGATGGCCCTCTGGGACCACGGGGCCTTGTGGAAGCCACAGAAATGTGCACACAGGAGTGCCTTGTCCTGGGACATTCAGATAACTGCTGGATGCCCCCGACATTAGGAACATACCAGCAGCCAAAGTCACCCATGTCCAGCTTTGGATCTCAGCAGGAGTGGGGTCCAAAGGACAAACTCCTTAATGGACACACCTTGTCCAGAACCTGGAAAAACGAGAGTGGACGCATAGAGCACTTTGGTGACAGGAAGCAGTTTGGGAGTGGAGAGGGACACTTTGGCAGTGGCATGGCTGATATTCCGCTGGTCAGCCTGAAGTCCTGCCAGTCGGCCTCATGTCCGGACAGCCCAAAGGATCAGCCGTTATAAGAGGAACTTTGCCTTTGCGCTGTGAAGCGTCCTGAAAATCCGGACACAGTACCCATCTCACCTGAACTCCTGTTCTGTTTTATTGTACTCTTTCTTCTTTCATTCTTTTCCTGCTTATTTTAACGCTTCTGCAGTGTAAAAGCCACATGTACTGTGTAGGCCACAAGATAGTGCTTATGCTCTGTTCTGTACAATGAATCTTTGCTATGGCTCAACAGAATTTTAATTTTTTTTGTGACTCTTCATGGATATCTTTGAGATTGAGTAACGTTCCCTGTCCACTTCATGTGTGAAATGGACATGTGAACAAAGGACTTAAATAAAACACTAAAAAGAAAAAAAAAAGGAAAAAAAGTACTGGCTGACCAATATATACAAATATTTGTGGTGTGATTGTTATTGAGTTGTTCAGGACTATATTAATCAACACAATCAAAGAAAATTAAATTACATTTCTGAAAGTGTTGCTCTTATAACACTGTTTGTGGACACAGTTTATTCCGTCATTGTCTCTGTGTTTGTAAATAAGACTTATTAACCATGATCATGTATCTGTTATATCCACAATGAATAGGATAGTTATAGGCTATTGTTATAATAATGCCTTGTCATCAGGTTTGGGATTTCAGCTGGATAAACATTTTTAATGTGTCACATAGTACAACAAAAAAAAACATTTTCCTAATTTAAAAAACAAACGATTAAATCAAATTTTCTTAAAGCATCCCTGTAATTTAGTCATTGTTGCCCATAGTCCATAATGGTTTTGTTGAAAATTCATGAAAGAAAACATTTTGTTGAAAAAAAAAATGAAAAAAAATTGTATGAATGATGTCAGTGCTAAATATGTGCATTACAAAAATGAAAAGTTCTGAAGGCTCTTCTCTGTAAACTAATTTTGAAAGTCTTGCGTACAGTTAAATAGCAATATATTTGTAAATGGCTAACTGTTTTATCTAATGTTGATCTTATTCCTGTATAGATTTTACTCAAATTGTAAATTAACTGAGTTCAATCTCTTAGCAGTACCTGCAATTTATGGATATATGTATGTAAATATATTATTTCCACACAGATTATTATTTTCCACACATAAGAAAACACAGGTTAAGATAACACTTTAATCACTGTGCCTTCATGATGTTTCTCCAAATGATGAATTGTGATGACATTATTTAGATAACAAGAACATGTTGGCTACAAAGGATATTCCGTCTCATGATCAAATGCCTTATGCATTGAATGTTTGCCAAATTTTGAGACATAATCACACAGATGCTAAAGCGCAAACTCGTAAATCTTTGATTCTGAAAAACAAAAAGGCATGTGCAGATAATGGGTCGGTCATGAAAGATCACCTGTAATACCACTGTCTTATTAGACTGGTTTTGTCCCACAGCATGGAAGGCAAATACACAATGGAATAGCATGCAAAAAGATGTAACTTAACTTGATTATTTTTGTGTCTTTCTTTTTTCTCCTTTCTTTTAATGGGGATTCAGTGGGGTAGGGGTAGAGTTGAGTTGTGCATTAAGGAGCTGTTCATTTTGTAAAGCACTTTCATATTTATGTCACAGTATAAAAAAAAAAGTTCAGTGGGATGGAGTGGTTTGCTTATCGCAGTATGTTTGTCAGTTGTGAGGGTGTTTGACATCACTGATACAGAAACAAATAATCCTTGTTACTACTCTACAGGTATACAGCTACTGCAATAAATGTTTTACTTATGTGTCTGCTTAATTCGTGTAAAAGATCATTGCATCAGAATATCTGTGACTGTTCACTGTGCAAATCTTTTCCCCGTATGGATATCGGGCAATTTGTAAAAAAAAAACAAAAAAAAAACAGGCCAATTAATCGTGAGAATACAGTGCCTTTTTAAAAAAAAGATTTTGGGTAATTTGAGTCTTTTTTTTTTCTTATGAAACAGCCTATACATTTTCAATGATCTTATGTGGCTGTTTTTTCTGCACATATTTTTTTTATAGATAAATAAGGACGACGCAATTATCAACAAGCCAAGCACAGATAAATGCGTTAAAACAACCAGAAATGTGTCCTCTTTGGGAATAGTTCTTCAGGATGTGGTTCTGTTTTGCATTTTTGTCCTTAAAGAGAACAATACTCTTAAAAAAAAAAACCTTCAGGGTCACTTTGGAGTATAACATGCCTTCCACTGTATTGAGAAGGAGAAAATTATAAGAAGTTAAGATTTCTGTAAAATGTTGCTATGGAGATGAGAGCGAAACCAACATAATTCAGTCTTTATTGTTGGGTGTTCTCGTAAACTAAATGAACAGATGTGGACAAATTGAATTTGATTTTGAGAAGGATTTTTAAACATAGTAAATTACTCGATACATGGTAAATTACTTAAGCCCGATTCCATTAAATTTTCCTGGCTTGTGAAAATGGGAGGTAATGTTAACATTGAGACTCCCTGATTAGACAATGCTGTTTACTTCAAATTGTTTTGTTAATTTTACCAGATAAGCACATGACGTTTGAAAATGACTTTACTAAAATATCAAACTGAGCTTTTAACAATAAGTTCTATAAACGCATATACACGTCAATCAGAAACTGTCTAATCACTACGCTGAACACAACAGGAAAAAGGTATGAAATGGGCATGAAACACAAGTAAACACAGCAAACTACGTTTTTTTAAACACATTGGTGGATCAGTTTGCAGATATAGCAGCCAGCACATAGGAAACAGTTCTCAGTAACCTTGATCTGTTTATTCATGCGTGACTTTTTAAGGAAGTGTCTCCGTTGTCCAAGAAACAGAAGGTGGCAAGTGACTAATTAAGCAATATAATCTGACATAGACAGACTCAATTGGGAATTATTTTCTTTAACGCCAACCAACACAACTTTCAATGTTATTCATTTTATTAGTATGTCCAGATGTTGTGCTTCCAACACGTTCAATATATGTAGATATTGTGATTTCAATATCTTATTAACACCCAACTCTTGCATTGCAATTTAACCAAATAGATTTGTGTGAAATCTACTTAACAAGTGGACGTGTGAAAAAAGAAAAAGAAAAAACAACAGACCAGAAAGTAACTGAATTTCAACTCAACATTTCAAAGCAGCTGTACATGAAGGAGGAAGTGGTCAGGAGTCTTTCACGTTCACCTCTCTCACTTGTCGATCAGATGTGCAATCCGATCTTTCTGCCGCTCGGACCTGCGAATGTGGAATTTTTATGAAAGAAACTCACCAAATGCTGTGATACTATCTTACCAGTTTTGGTTTTTATCCCATGCTATAGCATCAAAAGCATGCATGCAAATTTGAATCAATACGCAGAATCCACAGACTGAATTCACATTTTGCCGGGAGACTGGGTTAAAAAACGTTACTGAACACCATATTGCCTCTTAAAGCACTAATCAGTGGGTGAGTGTTTGACAGAGAAAGGCAAGGAAGGCGAGAATGGCTTTCACGGCTTTCAGTCAAGGGCTTTGAGTGGTCAGCTTTACCAGAAAAGCTCCATAGAAAAAAAGTCAATTTCTTTGATTGAAAGTTAAAAGATTTCACAGTGCTTTTCTATTCATGAGTCACACAATGAAAATATGTTTCTTATGTATCTCCAAAAAGAATAATCTTATTTTTTAAATCCATCGTAATTTTTGGAGAAACCCAATGGTTTACATGTGTGACAATCGTTTCAAGTTTGATAGTTATAAAAACATTAAAGAACACTTGGTATTTGTGAGCTTCACACAGCATGGTGATTTAAAAAAAATGAATGGTAATTTTCTTTTACAGTTCAATTTTCTTATACAATAGCATTTCATTAATTGATAAATTATTGTTTTGTCCTGGACTGGTGCCCTAAATGCCTGGTAAGGTAATTCCCATATGAACCAAAGTGCATTTTACCCAGTAAAATTAAGTATCACACAGCAGTATTCCATGTGCAGAGCTCTCTGTAATTATTTTCTTTAATATTTCCCACGCTTGTTGGGATAACAGAGCAATGTTGTCAATTCATCAGTATCAGACATTAAAGTTTATGAAACCATTATGTAAAGGGGCAGGCACTCAGTGTAACTGGTGAAATAATTCTACTTTTTAAATTCTTTCAGGTTTTCTTTTTCTTACTGTAACCTTATTGGATATATTTATCAGCTATCGCCCAGTGGGGACCAGCTTAAATTCTGACTTGCAATGCAAGCTATCGACCGGTTCAAGAATAGTTTCTGAGAAGCTTCAAAGCTAATTGCCTTGGAAGTGAGAGGGGAAGTAAATTAGTGTCACGCCACAACCAAGGAAAAAGGTTCCCAATTGCATTTTCTTTTTCCATGGCTTTGAGAATATTTTTCAGACAGGGAAGCCTCTGTGCACAAAAGGAGAAGAAAGTGAATGTTCAGCAGGGAATCAGTCACAGAGACAGCAGGCACATCAGACAGAAAGAGAGAGCTCTTCTCAAAGATACAGTAGACAGAAACAGCACCATCTACACATTTTGAGGGCTTCAATTGAAGATTGTAAAGGCCCACATTAATATTAGTCTGTATGAGCATTTAAGTCTCCTTTGGGCTACTGAATGTGCGAGAATTCAGTTTTGGATCTCAGCCACACCAACAAAGCATGTGGTCCTGTGAGCCTAAATGTTTTGGGTCAGAATGAAATTCTGTTTCGCTCACTTGAACAGAAGCTCTGTGGGGTGCCAAAATCTAAAAGCAGTTAGAGTGCAGCTATAAAAGGAGGTATGTTTCTCGGTAGATCGCACGCAAATGAAGGTAGGAGCTGAACAGCCCTGAAGCTGTTTAACCCTACCTGGCTTCCCTCTGCAGATATTTCAACCTCTCAGTCACACAGGAGCCAATCTGTGCATGGCCCCACGTGAGAAAATGTGAAAATTTGTCTTTATCCACTGCATAATTCAGAGATTTAGTTAAAGTTTTTTTTTTGTCAAATGGAAGCACTGTTGCCAAAAAATCAACAATATCACTTTTATAAATTATAGAAAACTTGTAAAGGTGATTTCTGGTAAGACATTTCATTAGAAACCCATTAACATGTACCTTTCATCTTTTCATTCCCCAAACCACTTCATTCTTACAGTTTTCAGAGGATTAAGTTACACCCAGTGTACATCATAAGGTAATATGTTTTATAATATAAAATTAAATAAGTGCAGTGATTTTTTTTTTTTTACGTGAGCATTCATCACTCAGTATGACCTGCTGCTACTCTTTTTTTTTCTGTCCAGTTCTTGTTCATAGGGGTGTACTTCAACCATAACCTTATCTGTCTTTCCCTCCTGATGAGGCTGTGGGGAACAGTAGATAAATCATGTGTTCTCAAAATGCACCCCTCAGGTCCCTTGTCAGACCCTTGCTGGATATTTGACTATTTCTAAAGGACAATGCTTTTGGACGCTGTTCATCTGCTGCGCTTTATAACAGCCACTTTTTGAGGCGTCCCCTTTCCCAGATTTCTAAAATGCCGAATAACATCCTGCTTGTGAGTTCTGAAAAGTGCAAAATGCAACGTTCTGTGTCTGCCAAATTAAATTATCTTTGGTATTTTCCATTGATGCAACTGAAAAAAACTGGAACAAATATTCTGATGTAGAAAATTGGAAGAAAATACTATTTTGAGTGCTATAAATCAATACTGTATATGTGGATGAATTGACAAAACTGTGCATTTCATAACGCCAAAAGGAAAGAAAGCTGGGGGTGTTTACTCTAGCCTTTAACACCACAAGAATTCACGATACCACAAAAAGCAGAAACATGGAAAATTGGAGTTTCTTTAATCTTGTTTACATGTGATTGTGTTTACTTGTACTGGGATGATAGGTCAATCTAAATAGATGTCTGCAAGAAGAGCAAAGGCTTGCATTTTGTGCAAGGGACTAACCTTAGAGTCTGCATTTAAATAAATAGTGGTACAATCTATTACATTTATGAACCAACAGAAAGAGGTGGCTGGCCAAATGAAACATGAAGGTCAGTGGAGACGAAGATCAGAGAACATGAACTGTCATGCAATAGCCACCGCAATAACTATGACAGATTAAGAGTCTGTAAGGAGAAATTGTACCTTGGCCAGCTCCTCTGACTCTGACCTTATACCACAAATCTGAATCATTTGAGGTTACTGTGAAATACGTCAGGTTTCTGCTGAATACTGAGGGCTGCTCATAATAACTGCACACTTCAACAGTGATGGCAGAAAATACGAGGAAACAACATTAGAAAGAGCCATACTAATTTCTCTGATGCTTTTGAACTAATTATATTGAACATGAACATATCACTTTTAAAGGGAGTTTATGGATACATGTTTAAAGCGCAGAACATACTGATAATGTATTTTATGTAAAGCTACACTAGAAAGGTCTTTCTGGTAAGTTTTGGAGAAGATCAGCATTAGCCTAAACTATCTAATGGCATTTGAGGTGGGGGAGTTAGTGTCACTGTTATTGGTGAGCAATAACTGATTACCTCTCCTGCTCTGTCGCATTTAATTGGTTTGGCTTGGTTGGGTGAGCCACCAACATGCAGATTTAAATTCATGAAAAGAGCGCAGTCAACAAAATAATTTCTCCCCCTGCTCTGTTTGAGATGTAAATCAGAGAAGACTAAATTGGTGGTTGATTCCTATGACGACACTAATGAAACATGTGTTTATACCTCAGACATTTTCTGCTCTGTACCCTGACTGAAAGAAAATGCACAATATTATCACAGCCTCAATGTCAAAAATAGAAAATAAAGCAATTGTCTCCATGTGATGTCTGTGACACAGCTGCAAATATTTGTCAGGTGTTTCTGACTGACATGGAAATAAGATCTTCAGAAGTAAAGGTCAATATTTGGTTAGTTTTAGCAAATTTAATATAGAGATCCAAGTTTGGAATATACCAAAATATACATGATATACTTGTGTAATTCACATTATATTGCACGTACTGGATTGAGAGATGTGCTATATATTCAGATTCCTCAAAAATGTAAATTATAAAAACAAATCTGTAAGGCAGATAAACCTAAATATACATCTCCTTTCAGATATCAAGAAAAAAACGTCTGTTAAACTCTCTTCTTATGTTGGGATTTCGTCATTTAACAAGGCATATTCTAACTTTTCACTAATATACTATACAATGGTATTAATATAGTATTGGCCCTACACTTAGTCCTATTACGGAGTTTCTCTGGGGCATGAGCTTGCTTAGAGAAATTAGCCTTTATTTAGTTGCATCAGCCAAGTGTCCATGGGCCCATATTCATTTTTTTAAAACGCTACTCGTAAAATTAAAATTACAGCTGCTGCCATTGTGACATTGGCCTCTTCACATAGTAATGAAATCATTCACTGACTTGTAAGTTACTTAATTTTAGCACAAAGTGGAAAGGGCAAATTTCTTAATAAATTCAATTTGTAAATGATCATATCATGATACCTCCTAGGTGACTATTGTAAAAGCAAGAGCTTTTCATAGTATTTCTTTTCCTTCCTTTTAATGTCTTTTGTTAACTACATAGCTGTTCACCCATGTTTTTTCTTTATCGCCAACTAACAATAAATAGTCAGATCAGGGCACAAACATAGATAGAGCAACACCGTACAACAACATACAATGAAGAAATGAAAAAAAATAGTGATAATAAAATGAAACCAGTGGCAGAGCCATACTTGGGAAGGCCATCTTCCTTTGACTGGAAAGTGTGATTGTATTACATGAGAGATAGAAGTCTTTCAGAGAGAAAAAGAGAAAACACTACCAAACAACAAACAGTCTCCAGTAGCTGCCGATCAAAACTTTTCAATTACAAAGACAGAAATGCCTGTAGAAAAGAGTGGGAAGGGAAAAAAAGCAATAGGAGAGAAAAACTATGGAGAAAGACAGAAAGTTAATGAAGTAATGGCATGCAAATGCATGGAGAGCAAGCATGAGGAGAGCAGACAGGAGGTGCTCAGTGCGCCATAGGAGGTCCTATTGGCAGCTCAGTCATAAAGGACCTATAAAGGATACTTCAGGGTCACCTAAGCCTGCCCTTATTATAACCTATTAACTATGATTTATTATACAACAAAAAAAACAAACTAAACATTCTCTATATGACGCTGATTGTGCATACCAAGCTGGCCCTAATGCCAATCCTGTAAAACTGTTTTGTGCAATTTATATTAGTTTTTAATTATGGTAACTAGTAGATTCTAAATAATTAATTTATTTTTAGTTAAAGTAATATGTTGTACGTTATGTTAGTGCAAATACAAATAATATTAACAAAATCAATACTATGACCATGTATTAAAAGCTAATAGATACAGCATAGACATTTCTAACATTGTCACTGTTCCCCTTCATTGTTAGATTGTAGTAAAATAGGGAATTAAAACCAGACATTAGAAAATAACATTGACAGGTACGCCTGACAGTTTCATCAGGAGTTAACTTCTTAGTGAAGATCAATGGCAGTCTCAGTGTAAGAGAGCCATTCCCTGGAACCTAAGGCCATTTAGAGAGTGATCCGATGGTTTCAGTATGTCTTTGCCCTTCCAGAAATTTGATCCACATGGGCACAATGGACACATCTGTATAGATCGCTCCTGCAAGCCAATCAAGGCACAAACACTCTGCCAATATTCCCTCCAGAAGGGGCCTGAGCTCTCAACAGAGAGCTGAGATGAAAGACAGAAAGCTGAGGGGGATTGCTGATTAACCTCAGTAGTCTGTAGTGAACCTGTACACACAAGACAAACCCAGGTGCTGGTATAGGACCTTATGTCCACCACAACAATCTGAAAAGGATTCCGGTCAAGACCTGCTGTCTTTAAACACAGTCTGTAGAAATAGGTTGTAGAGCAGTGTGCCTCTCACCTGGTATTGTTTTCTTTGTGGTACTTTGTTATGACTCAAACCTTTACCATAATGAAGAGCCAATGAACATACTATTGAGTTAACAGTATGTATCAAAAGTACAGGGTAAATATTAATGATTACTAATATTGGAAATACTTTTATCTTGTCTCCTTCCATCATTCCATGGACTATAAGACTTTGCAGGTGTTATACAAATTTTCATTCGGACAATTATGCATAGTTCCTTATCAAGGTACCCACTACAAGATATAAAGAGCATCTGATGTAGTATCAATTGGAACATCCTGTCAAAGTGATTATTCACACAATTTACTTGATTAATCACACAAAAGAAGACAATCTTTCTTTCTTTATAACCTGATTTCACCTAATACTTGTGCAAATGCCAGTTTGTCAACAACTTTTGTATACTTTTGATTGCCCCAAAAACTTTTTTCAGTATTTGAAGTCAATTCAAAGACGTCTTCAGTCTTGACAGAAGTGATTGAAGACGAGGAAATCACAAAGGTTGTCCTCATGACATCAATTATTTCACTGATGAACAGTTTTGGCAACCTTGGTTTGGTCCATTGGCCCCTGAATGACTCTGCATCACATGCACAGCAGATTGCATCGAAAACAATATCATGTTCTATGTGAATGTCTTCTTCCAAACACACCTTAATTTCTGAGCACGCAAAGGAAAGTGGGACAAAGTCAAAGTGACCAAAGCTGAGGTGCATTAAAAATTAAAACTGACACGGTCGAGAAGTTGGCTATGTTTAAGGCACAAGAATTTCCGTTTTACTGTAGAGACTTTGCTCTTTCTTTGGGTTATCAAGCATCAAATGCAAGATGAAAATCAATGCAAAAGGATTTGGTTAAATTCAAATTCTACCTTGATCTCCAGTGAATTGGAAGTAATGTTGAACAAAGTCATAGTGTCAGTGGTAAATGGCAACAGAAAAACATGATCAATGGTGCTGGTTTGTCAACCAATAATGCCTAATGATGTGACGGTAGAGAAGAGAACAGATAGGCATCTATTCAGGTCCAACTCTGATAAAATTGTTTTTCACTTTCATATTTTCTCTCTTTTTTAGTATCGCAGAATCCTATTATTTGGGTGTCTAAATCATTTGGATAAAGACAGAGAAGTATGATAGACAAGTGTTAATAAAAGTGTTTAAATAAAAAAAAGTGGTAAAAAAGGATACCCTACAGCCCCCCCTCCCAAAAAAAACAAAAACAAAAAACAAACAGTGGCATTCTAAAATATAAATGCAGCTCTCTTATTCATAGTTGTTTTACATTAGGAGTCTGTTTAATAGAACTAAAAGTTCCCTTTACATATTTGACAAAGAAAACTTTTAATTAGGCCAAGGGGTCATGAAAGATTCATGAAAGCAGAAACTTGGTACAATATTGTAGTGACAAAAACATTAGCCAAAACAAATTTGAATCTAAAATGTCACTACTAAATTTAAGAGGGGCATTTAATCTACAATGAAAGAGAGAAAGGATGTTTTGTTTGGTTTATTGAGATTTTGTGGACAAGCCTCCTTTGACAAAATACAGTTTTTAAAAACTGTATTTTAAAATTTTTATTCAACTCACTATCTTTATTTATCTTTCTTCTTCCTCTTCTTTCATTCATTTGACTTTCTTGTCCGTCTTTCAGTCTTTCTCTATTCCATCTTTCACTACTAACTGACATTTGAAATGCTGCATGACACCTCACCTTTTGGCCGAATTAAAATGGAATTAACTAGAATCATGTTGGCTTTTGGGGATTATTGTCTTTAATGTAAGGACTTTCGCACACCTGGAAGACAGGACAGAGATAACCGGTTTCCATTAAAATTCTAATGAAAAGGATGTGGTTGAGCATTACCAGAACTAAGAGCTTTTAGGCATTCACTTGGTAATAATTGAACATGGAATTTCCTGACTTCCTGTCTAAAATGTGATTCACAGAAGATTAATAAATTAAGAGGCCATAGGTCCTCTTGGACACACATCACTGATGAAAGGAACCGATTACTGTGACGTGTCAATTCAATCTACTTATGTCAGCATGCATCTACCTGTATTCTGAGAGTACTTTGCGAGTCAGTGTGTATGCAACATTAAAAAAAACGTTTTCTCATATAGTTATTTCTTCATGTTTTTCATATAACTTATTCAACATCAAGATACAGAAAAATGTCCCATGTCGCGTTTTCAATGTCTTTTATAATGTATTGAACTGTTTCTCATGCTGTGTCTTTTCTCATAAATAATAGCGGAGCTGCAGACTTGACTGCCAACCATTGTGTTTTCATTTAATTATATTAGTTTTAACCATACAAAGGATGGATGATTCCTTCTAACAGTTAATGGATTATTGTGTAAAATATCATTAACATTATAAACAGACAATGACACCACATCTCAACATCTCTCTGATCACACGTATAAAAGAAACAAGCTTGTTTCAACAACTAATCAGTAAAGCTGTGAATGATGACTCGCTTAAAAGAATGACAAAATATATTGTATAAAGATGTATATATTTTCAAAGTTCCTCATGATAATTATGTGATACCTTTATGTTTGAATTTATTTGTAAAATTGTAATATTCAAAAAGGAAGTTTTGATTGACATGTTGTAATTTATTAGAAAAGTTGAGGTGGATATATGGAGATATCCAATGAGTAACCTCCAGATTCATCCATCCATCAATTGTCCACCGCTTATCCGGGGTCAGGTCACGGGGGCAGCAGCCAGCTCGTCCGGGGGGATCCACCTTTTCCTGCTGGGACGTGCCCAGAACAGCTCACTTGTGAGGTGTCCAGGAGGCATCTTAATCAGATGCGGACCCAGCTCTGAAACCGGTCGTACAGGGACCTAACAACCCATAACATAGGGCCCTGCAGCCTAGGGTGTCGTGGTACCAAGAGCACATGTGGACACCCTTATCTCTGAACATGGTGTTCGTTATGGACAATCCGTGCTGAGCACAGAAATCCAATAACAAAACCGCACTTGGGCTCAAGTTGGGGGGCGCATTCCTCCCGACCACAGCCCTCCAGGTCTCACTATCGTTGCCCACATGAGCATTGACGTTCTCCAGTAGAACATGGCTGAAGAGTCCCCAGGAGGGCCACTCTTCAGCACCCCCTCTCAGGACTCCAAAGAGGGTGGGTAATCTGCACGGTTATTAGGCACATAAGCACAAACAAGAGTCAGCACCCGTCCCCGTACCCGAAGGCAAGGGAGGCTACCGTCTCATTCATCAGGGTGGATTCCAATGTACAGGCGCCAAGATTGGGGGCAAAAACTATCCCCACTCCCCCCTCGACGTCTGTCACCAAATGCTACTAATAGTGTCCATCTCTTCTCAAGAACACTGGTTCCAGAGCTAGAGCTGTTCGTCAAAGCAAGACCGACTATTTCTGGACAGAATCTCTCCGCCTTGCACACCAGCTCAGGCTCCTTCCCCACCAGAGAGGTGACATTCCACATGCCAAGAATCCGCTTCTGTAGCAGTCCGCCAAAGTCTGTGTACTCTGGCCACCACCCATGTCACATTGCACCCGACCCCTTTGGCCCCTCCCTTGGGTGGGGAGCCCATCGGAAAGGGGACCCATGTGACCTTTTCGGTCTGAGCCCGGCCGGGCTCAATGGGTGAAAGGCCGGCCACAAGGCGCACGCCAAACGTGCCCCGACAGGCCTGGCTCCAGAGTGGGGGCCCTGTGGCCCGTGTCCGGGTGAGGGAACACTAGATCCATTTGCGTTTACCAGATTTACTTGCAGATTTACAACTGAAAGTTGGTGCTTCCAATTCTAAATTGAATGGAAATGACCAACATTCTTCCTTTCATACACATGGCAGGGTGAATCTGGATCATCTGTTGTTTCTTGGATTTATTCATAAAATTATTTTGAAATATAATTAGGAAAAAAAAATCTGAAAAAGATATAATTTTCACTTTCCATATTACATATCAGTCGAAAATCAAATCAGAAAAAACTATCATTTTTAGTTATTTTGAAGACCATCTTTGTTTAGATACATCAGTATTTTCTGTGAGTTAAGACTCAAAACAAGTATCAGTTAGCAAAGTTTAAATGCCCTAACTTTCATATTTTCATTAACATTATTAACATATAACTCATTAGTACTTACTCCTCTTCCATTTATCCCATCTTTATACTTAGAATTAGAAAAAAAAACATAATCTCTGCACAGGGCCAATGAGTGTGAGTTATTTCCTGTGCAGCATCAGCATCATCATCCTAATGGTATGAGAATAGAAAGAGCTTTTCCTGACCTTGTGCTTCGTTTGTAATCTCCTTTGTGGAAATTACACTCTGACTTTATGAATATATTGTAATTAGGCGTATGTATTCTAACAGGCCGTAAGATATAGTTTCTGTCTAATCTCTCATTTATATGCAAAGGAGCACTAGTTAAAGAGCTTAGACTTTCTTCCGTCTTACCGACTCCTTTTTCCCTTAATCAAGTTACTTTTTTATTTTACTTTTCCAGGATTGCTGTCTCTTATTCCTTTGCTTTCCCATTTCTTTTTTTCTGTTGACAAAGCAGCAGTCCATTATAATTTACTAAAGACTTGGCGTGAGGAAAAACTGCGCAGGATCTAATATGACAAGACACAATTAATGCCAAATACAATAGCATTTATTTATTCTCACTATGTCATGCTAAGCCAGGAGGGACAGCGCTTGTTCAATTTAAATTAACTAAGTGTGATTTTACAATCACTTTGAAAATTTAAGGCTTGAAACGGGAAGCAAATTATTTTCAAGGTGAAACTTAACTTATGCTCATCATGCATTTTAAATCCATGTTAATAAACAAAGCCTTTGAGTGGGTTTCTTCAAAGCTCAAAGAGAGCTACACTTACCATCTAAAGTAATGCAAATGAATGTCAGAGTTGCCTCATATTTCAATTTTAAAGTTGAAAAAGAGAATGTACTGTATGTGCCTTCAGGGCTGCAGGCCAGCTCACAATTCTCTTTGATCAGAAGGTCTTGTGACATAAATATAGAGAGTATCTCTGTGCAGGCCCTTTTGACTTTCCTTGTGAATATACATTCTTGAATTTTGTTATGCTTTGTTTAATAGAATGTTAACAGAAAGAAAATTATATTGTTTTCAGTTTTCATTCAATACGTGTAGTTTGTAAATACATAGAGCTTAGATAAGAAAAAAAATATATAAAAAAACTGTATAAATACATTGGTTCAAATGGCTGCACTATTTTCTTAAAATATTTTTAAAATAATTTTCATATGATATCATATTTAGGGAAAATAAAAACACAGGACTTATTTTAATTAAAAATGCTTGATAATCCACAGGCCAATGGATTCAATCCCTTCTGTTTAGACACTGGAGCGCTAATGATCAACTCCAAATTGAGAATATTCTGAAATTAACTCAAAAGTAAACCCATTGCATGGTGGAGCATGGCTGATCAGCAGGTGATATGTAAGCTGCAACTGAGACAGAATTTTAACACTTCCAGCACATTTATTGGTGCACTTTGGTAGAAACCTTTCATATGGTGAAAATGAAGCTCCAAACAAGTTAATTTACTCCCAAACGTGTTCAATTGATTTTGCACCTCAACATCAAAGGTTTAGCATCAGGCTACTGTGAGGCCCGGCATGAAAGACGTAGTCACTGGTCCACTGCTTTTGCAGTATTGATCAAATTCCCAGCTACCAGCTCTAACAAACCACAATTACTATTCATGGAAATTCTATCGATTTGTCATATTAAGGTTTGGCTTAATGTTCAATGGAAATTAAATAATTCAATTTGGCCATTTATATCTTTCCACCAGAAGTCCTGCTGACAAGTCAGCAAACTGTCTTGCCTTAGGTATTACTTACTCTGATAAACAACCACGCAACATGTCAAACATAGCCAGATCAGGTTAATGCAATTAGCATCCTTAAATCTCAATTAAGTAGCTGTTGACACCATTCCAGAGAGCGCTAACAAGTGGTCGATACGATATACTCATATTAGCCTTAATAATAAACACAAGTGTTCTGGAAAGAAAAATATTTTTATTTGTACCCATTCACATCGTGCATTGACAGTTTTAAGGGTTTCCAAGATCCAGGTCAATTAATAATTGTTTTTTAAGGTGGAGTTAGCCATGTAGTACATCGTGAAGATTGTATATTTTTGAGGAAAAAAAGGGTCAAATACAAATCTACTCTATAGTTTATTCTCTCATTAGCTTAATTTAATACAACTAGTATTTAAAAAAGTTAAACTTAAAAAAAAAAATTACATTTCCATGTACACTCAATAATTCTTCAACAACAATGCCAATACCAACACAACTGAATATGAATAAAAAACATCACATTGCCAGGATATACGGCTCCGGAAGACTTGAGCAGAATGGAATAATTAGGTAAAGCGGTTAGAAGTTGAAATGTATTGATTTAAAACCCAATTTGTAGAAAAGTTTCATTGTGATGTTAGTTTCTAGTTCAAGGTCAGAGCTGGAAAGCTGCAGAGGTAAGATGCATGGGTGGTGGAAGATCCTCTAAATGATAACACATGGTCTAATTACTGAAGACTATAAATCTCCCAAGGTCCTTTTTTTGGTTTGCCCCACTCTTTTGACATAGTTTTAGAAGAAAAAAAAGATTATATTTTTAAATAAAAAAGTAAAACACTCTGCAGAGTAGATATAACTAATTTTAGGCTGTTGTTTGATGGGGGATAACAGCTGAGATCATCAACTGTTTGTGTTTCTCCTTAAATAGAAGCGGAAAGAAGACAATATGAAACATGTAACGATCTGAAACCCATGTGCGTCATTGATACTTCTTGCAACCTGGGGAATTCCTTAAACGTTGGTGCACTTCATCCTCTATATGCCTTCACCTATAGCACGTTCAAAGCTCTTGCTGTTTGCTAAGCCTTGTGGGAAACAGAGCCAGAATTTCTGTATGAAAGCCATGCTCAAAACGTGTTTGCTGATAATAATGTGAATAATTTATACAATGAAGTGCCACGAGCTCCTCACTTCTGTGCCACTGTGGATTAATCACTGATTTATCTCTCAAAAACACACAAAGAAAAACAAACAAGTTACTCACTGACAGCAGGATGTAGAAAAGGGAGCATGGAGTGCTGGTCTTAGTGAGATCCTGTATTTTTAGAAGCAGTCAGTCTCCCTCCATTCAACCACGTAACACACCACTGATATAAGTTTTGGTATTTAATATTGGGGAAAGTGTCCCTTTCCCTGTGGTAGTAGCTGAAATCTCTTGGCACCAGAGGAAGTCCCTAAAAGGCGTTGAAAGAGCAATGGGGAGAGGCTATGGGGAA
Source organism: Menidia beryllina (assembly GCA_013363375.1). Classification (NCBI taxonomy): domain Eukaryota; kingdom Metazoa; phylum Chordata; class Actinopteri; order Atheriniformes; family Atherinopsidae; genus Menidia; species Menidia beryllina. Next base: position 2,969,297 of record JABUIW010000020.1, read on the forward strand.
TATGGTGAAATTACTATTGGCCCACTTCAGGCAGGGCATGTGTGGATATGCATGTTAAAATAGTTTCCATTCACATAGATGGTCGCTACTTTACTAATAGCCGTGAATAGTTTGTTTTAGAGTCTGTAGATCTTTTTAGCCTTGCAAATTATCACTGATATTTGAATGTCTCTTTTTTGATACGTTATGACTCAATTGGATGTTCAAAACAACGATGCAGTATCAACTGCCTCTGACCCTAGCATGCAATCAATGCTCTTGTGCTGTGGGCCTGTTCTAAACTGCAATGATTAGAGCCTCTGGAAAATCTTTTATGCTGTTTTTTTTTTTTTTTTTTTTTTTGGGGGGGGGGCACTGATAGGATTGTAGATATTTGAATGTATGAATGGAACTTGCCATGCAGAGACTAATCCTTTTAAAGTATGTTATTCCACTAAAGATGAATGTTCAAATGAATGAGGATATAGGTCAAGTCTTGTTTCACGTGCTTTCATAACATAATCAAATATGATGACTCCTGGTTACCCAAGTGTTTGTTTAGCATAATTAGAAAAAAGTATGTCCTATTTTCATGTCTGTGACAAAAAAAAATAGTATCAATTGTGAATAACTCTACTAAGAAGAACGGGACTGGAGGGGGACACAGAGCTATGGCCAAACTGCGAGTTTGAACATCTATTTTTCTTTTCTTTATAGGCAAAGTAAACTTTATCTTGATACATTCGAGTGACGTGTACTTTGAAAGGTTACTAAACTTCCAGAATGCACTTGATCTTTTTGCCCGAGTTCATTGTTGTATTTTTGTTTGGAAGTCTCTGTAAATGGCTGAGTGCGAAACGTGTATTGAACCTTGTACAACACTGACATGGTTAATATAAACTGTACATCAGCTATACATCTCTTACACTCATTTTAAAGGTGAAAATATAACCTGCGTACACAGAATATTCAACTAGAAACTGTGATTTGCTGTACTGTTTTTTAAGGCCTTCTTTGTATGATGTTAATGTCCCAAAATTTCATTATTACTTTGTTTTAACTACGAAAAGATTTAAATTGTGTTGTGCAACCAAAGCATGACACTTCCTATCAAAGTTATAATCATATTAAAATATCACCAATACAAAATTATAATTTCAACACAACAGGGTTACACACTGAGACAGTAATCTCAAAAGGGCAGAGGAAGGTAGGATTATAAATTCAGCAAAAAAAGGTGAAATGAAAGATGTGAAATAATGAAGTGTCTTTGCAGTTACACCAGTCCTTACTGTTGGAATTAAATGAAATCCTCTGAGTGGCGACGAATACTAAAAAGAAGATGGTCTGACGCTAATCTGGATTCGATGTTAATGCCTCAAGTTACCGAGCAATGTATACAACAGAGAGCTTTTTCATGACAAGTTGAGGAAAATCTGCACGTGTCAGTAAAGATACAGATTCATTCTCCCCTGTTGTCCACACTATTTCTTTTTTCTTTCTTCCTTCTTCTTTCTACATTTCTACTTTCAGCGTGTCACACCTCCGTCATTTTTTTCTTTCCAAATCAGCTTCACTGTCCTGAAAAATGAGTTACCCTGAGGAGAAGGATAATTATTAACAATTAATATTCATAATGATGTCTCCGTCCCTGGGTAGCCTTCGCTGAGTCTCACTCAAATGGATTTAGAATTCAATTTTTATTTTACATAATCCAATCAAAATGTGAATGCATTTTCAACGACATTAGTCCCTTGGTATTTTCAAAGCTAAATCTGGGATTTTCAGAATTCGACATCACACCATACACGTTGATCCTGTCTATATGTGTGTGTTGTTTGACTCTATGTTTGCAGAATCTGTAGAGACTACGTGGTTCCTTGTTTTCAATGTTGTGCTGTTTTGCAAGCAAAACCTGATTGTTGATTATTTCAATTGCAGATCAACACTGTCCCAGGTTAGCAGAGCAGTAATGCCCCAATCCGACCATAAAACAAACAAAAAAACAAAATATTTCTATCTGTGGAATAAGCGTAATAACTAAGGCTCATTCAGATGTTTCATTACGTTTTCTTCATCTTATGAGTTTTCATTTTCAGTCCAATTTCTCTGCTTAGACAAAACATTATCATATCATCAAAGTCTTATTTGCTGCTCTCCTCTTTCTGTGCCCACCCTCTCGCTCCCCTCTTTGGGGTTGATTAGACAGGAGAGGGCAAAGTTTGAATATTCAGCATGCTTCCGCTGTGTTTTTCTATCAAACTTTTATCAAGACATAATTGTGATAAATGATGCATGTAATCAGGCATTAAATAATGCTAGAATATGCAACCTGCAAAGTTAAACTGTGACCAGCATGTCTGTGTCCTTCGTCCCCAGCGGATAGGTACCATCTGGCTGTGACCATTTCCACTGACCTGAGTGCCAGACTCCTTAGTGTGCAAGGAAGCTCAACATCAACCGGTCAAGCCCCTGCACACCTGACCACATGGATGCAACCTTGCCAGCAGTGTTAGGGGACAAATTACACATTCAGAACGACCATGCACACAAAAGGATATATACAGTCTCATCAATATGTGCATGAGTTGAAAAACACTGTCAGTAGGATAAAAGCTTTGCATTTGATGTGATCATGTGCTTTTATAAAAGTACCAATGTGACTATTTGACCAAATCTAATCATTAATACATATTATTACAAAAGGAATGATTTTAGGATCAGGGTTTTGGTGGAGTCATTTTCTCTCCTTTTTGCTGACCTCTTTATGAATTTGGCTATATGGATAGGTTAACTGATGGTAGTTTTTACCATGGGAAGTTCCTATGTGTGGTGCTGGAACAGACAGTGAGAGTCCATGGAATATTTATTTTACAAGCTGATTCGAATCACCTGCAACAATGTTCCAAATTTGTTCAAATCAGAGATGCTTGTTTTAGCTTCTCTGATTCTTCTAAAGGTAAATTGCTTTTACTTTATTAACAGTTTAACAAACAGTCAACAACAACAATCTATTGTGGTCACAGAGGACATAACTTTTCTAGTTTCTCTGTGACAACAATTAAGGGTCTTGAGCAAGAAGTTTGAATGTTCACATCAACCTAGCACTCTACGCGAGCCCCTTATTACCTTAAAGTAATTCACAAAAATTATTTTTTAAATTTTCCTTCCCCATGTCTGTTGCAAAAAAGATTATGATATTTATTTCTAATACTTAAACAAATAGCACAAAGAAAACAAAAAATACCAAAGCAAAAACTTACTAAATGACCTGTTAAGATACTTAGCTCACTTACAATTACAAGCTAAATGTGTAATATCACAAAGTCATCATTTCTGACAAATGTAAGTGGGAGAAAAAAAAATTAAGACGGTGGTGTGGATGAATGAACCAAGAAAAAGTGTGACTATGTTGTGAAGTCTGCTAACAGTCTATGCTTCTTTCTGGCACTCCAAAGGCAGGCCAAGAGCTAAGTAGTTGACTTATATTCTGTGTATGATATAAACAATTCATCAACTTGATTTCTACATAACCAGGTGTTATTTGTCATGTCATGTCTATTCCATATACAGCCATTAAAAATAAAAACAACAATTCTGCCACTGTGTTGGTACATCACCAAATGCCCTCACAAACTTATAGTCTGAATTATTAAAATTGTGACTGGAAGTACATTTAGAAGGTCAAGCCAAGAGGTGGAAGGGTCTGTTGTTTTCACACTCAGCAGACAAAGTGATTTGCCGATTTGCCTCTCATTCAGTCATAATGCACACGCTGCGATGCAAAGCACTGGCCTGGCTTTGAGAGCAGTGTGCAGTTCAGTTTATTACTCATGGACATTAAGTCACAAGCACAGGAGGACCTGAGTCTGAAACTGCAACCCAACATTGCCTGTGCCATTTAATCAGATATCAATAGATGTCACAAAGTCATCAGTCGTTGTACATTGTGTTGGCATGATTAAAATGAACTCAAGTGTGCACTGTATATATCAACAAAGTGACTGAATTAAAATCTCTTCAAAAAGGAAAACATATTAATCAAATGATCTTTGGCACTTGTAGCATAGATCGAAGTGCTGGCTTACATCCACTGCAGTGATTTCTGGGTCTCCATAGATTTTCTGCAGTAGTACAGAGACTGAAATAAGCCTGGTCAACATTTGTGCATCCCATGAACAAAAGCTAAATGTATTCCTTTGTTAATGTACTGGATGGTGCTTAATTTCTGATGCAACAAGAATCCTCAGTGCAGCCTGACATTACAGTCATTTGGACTTGGCATATGTGTTAAGGACTAATTAGTGAGGAAAACACTGTCAAGATGCCATATGGTGCGAAAGACAAAGCAGCTTGCCGAGGTCTGCTGCCACCCAGTACACTTAAGAAATTCAAATGCTGGAAAGGCAGTCAGCGTCTGTGTGTATAAGGTATGTAAATGAGGTCAAATATTATCAAAATGTGGACATTTTTGTTTCACAGTTACAACGAAAAGAAGCCGAAGGATTCCGAGGTGGATCAGTTTATCTGGTGTGAATGTCTCCATTATTGTCAAGTTTAAAACACATTTAAATACATCCACTGTACATTAGAGTGAGAAGAAGAAGAATATCAATTGACATTCTTGATAATCTGAACTGTCACGGCACTCAGTAATTTCTCCAAACTGTTCTATAGATGAGGGGGCACTGCATTGGGTCAGATGGATCACAGAAGATTATGCTAATTCTGAAAGAAGGAACAGAGTCTTGTCCTCAGTCAGCTGCGACAAATCCTTGTGCAATGCCACATTACATAACTATTCTTACTTCTTTGACTTTCTCCATGATTGCCATGTAAGAGCATTGACAGAACTGAGGAAATAATGGGGTTGAGATCTGAAGAAAAGAGGAGATGTAAGAAAAAAAGTGTTTCTGTTTCTTTTATTTACTTCAAAGGATTGTTGATATGTCAGAGGATATCTTAAAATGTCTACCTTCGTCAAAGTTGTGTTTATTTGATTAATTAAATTGTTGGGAATAATTCCTGTAATAACATCTATGAAGGATGGACGAAGAGCACCGTCACTACTGAGCTGTGCAGCTTGGAAATTTTAAATATTTGTTACCATCCATTTTACACAGAGCATGTTTTCAAATTTAGTTTCTCCTATAAGAATGAATGATAATTTGTAAGATTCTTTTAGCGCTTTGAGTCTGCTGAATGTGGGATGAATCCTATTTTAAGTGCAGGTTTAATTAAAAATTGCCATTTTAGTTCAAGTCATTAATGCATGGGAAGCATTTTTATCATTTCCAACATCCTTTCTTTCAAATGATTCATTCCATTAGGAGCTAAGTGGAAAATCTTACATGCACTTAATTTGTTAGCCTACGAGAAAACCAGCCGCCTGACCTTCAGCGTGATTCAAATCATGTCTTGGAATTAATTCTGAAATACAAATGTGTGCGTTTTTTTAATTAATTTTATTAATTGTGTACAGGTACTTCTATGTAATGGTAAGTGTTGGTGACTTTTAACACTCGTTTGAGAGAGGCAAATCATACATATTTTGTTAATTCGAATTGATACATGCACAGCTAATTTTCATATGTGAAAAAAAGGAATTTGACATGATAAAACACAATGTTCACTGAAAAAAAAAGTATGACATACATGAAATTTAAAAAAACTAATATAGATTCCAAACATTAATTTTTTTTTTTCCGAAATGTCACAGCTGAAATGACTTATGTCTAAAAGATTAATTAATTTCCTCAAAATTAGCTATCAAAGCACGATTCCTGATATTTTTTTTGTCCAGTGTGCAGAAACAATACATTAAATGTTCCACATTTACACTAAAGTTTGAAATTTTATTGGAAATTTGTAATGTAATTTGCCAAATTCCATGTGAAAGATAACAATAGTCCATACATCTAAGAATTTATCCTTTAAAATAGATCACTGTTGTCACTGTCAGAGGGCCCCTGTTGTTTAATAGTGTCCTGGAAGTATTTATGCCCTTTATGACTTTCAAAATAAAAAAAAAAGAAAGTGTCTGTATTTCAACTCCCTACCCTCTACTTTTATGTACTGCTGGTCAGAGAAAAGGAAAAATGAGTGTCGAGAGTAGAAAAGAATCTTGCTGAGGGCTGAGCTAATGACATGGACGTAGAGGGGACCCCCTGCCAGTGTGGACCACTGTGATGACAGGAGACATGAGAGAGGACCAGCAGGCCTTTCAAGTTTGGACGGGAGAGCTGATACAGCGACTTGCTGTGGGCAATTGTACCATCTTCCAATCTCAGCCGCTCTGCACTCAAGCTTTCACATTCAGAGGACGAAGGGGCGCGCACATATCTACGAGGACTGCGTAGTTGGCCTCTGGAAATCTGCTATACCATTTTATTTCTCCTCCAGCTGAAGCTTTCTTAACCCTCAGATCAAGATCCCAAAGGGGGTTCTTTAATATCAGAGAGGTCCCACGAGGAACACTTGAACAGTTGCATTGTGAAGGCTTTTCTCTTGTCTTTTTTTTAACTTTCTTATTTTTAAATATAACAAAATCTCTTTTGAAATGTCAAAATTAACTTTGATGAAAAAAAATTTTAAAAGATAAATGCGTTATAGTGTTCTGGTTTGATTTTCTGATTGCCAGATGCAATACATTTACTTAATTATAAAGGACCTTTTTACTTCACAGCCTCAAGCTTGGCACAAAAAAACATGTTTTCAACACAGCCCAACTGATCTGCTAGAAACCACCAACATCCTTGCTCACATCTGTTTGGCCCCATTCCTTTGTATAATGATGTATGAATATCCTTTGAAAGATGATTCAATCCTTTTAATCATACCTACAATAACATACTGAGTAAGGAGGATCCAGTGTGGTCAGAGAGAATTTAAATTGGCACGTGTAATGTTGGATGTATGGGTTTATATTCTTTGTAAATTTTCAGGTGCAAGCTAAAGCAATTTTCTCCTCAGATACATAAAAACCAAAATAATTTTGAATTCATCCAATTTTAACAAAGCTGTATAGTTCGCCTCCAGACAAATACTTTTTGGTGTTCTTTTTCAATTTTTCAATTTTTTGTTCTCAGAGAGAGTTGCATTACTGTAAGAAATGAGAAATGGGACCCTGGGCTGTAAGTGTTCACCACTGGGAAAAAGAAAATTCTCCTACATTTGCTGTGCTGAGAGCAGTGATTTGTAAATAAAACTGATGGAGTCCAACACCAGCCAATGCCACAAACTATGATGTGAAGCTTGGATGCTGAAGAGGGGTCATGTGAAGTACCTATTCAAATTCTGAAAGTACCTTTTTCTGCCCTTTCTTGGTTTGGGTAATCAAAGAGGATTCCAGATGTAGGAGCTAAGCATATCACACACTGGAAGGAAACTAAGGGGAAACCGAGGAATGGTGAAGACGATACAAAACAGACAACTCTGAAAAGGAAAAAAAGAAAATAACACAGAACCAAAAGACTGAACAACTCAGAAAATAGTATCAATAAAGGAGGCGGACAAAGCACTATGACAAAAAACACAAAAATATACCAAACCGACAGGAAAATTCAGAATTGCAAATAATAGGACACAGGTTCAGCACAACAACCATGTCTTATACCACCAAAAGCACTGTCATTAGCCACCCCAGCCTCTAACCAACTGCACCAGTGAAGGGAATGTGAGATTCTTACTTCTTCAAATACTAAACAGTCCTACAGTCACTAAGAACACCAACAACAACAACGCCATTCGACCAACTCACCTTAGATGGCAGCCTGGTTTCAGAGGGGGCTGAAGCAGGTCTTTACCTTCAACTGAATACATCTTGGCCATCACAGTGGTGTGGTGGTTAGCCTCACAGCAAGAGGGTGCTCTGTTCAAGTTCCGTGACCTTTTTGTGTGGAGTTTGCATGTTCTTCCTGTGTCTGTGTGGATTCTCTTTGGGTATTGCAACTTCCTCCCAGAAACATGCATGTGAAGTTAACTGCACACTCCAAATTACCATGTTGCAGTGTGCATGGTTGTTTGTTTCTGTGTGGCCCCATAATGGACAAGCGAACTCTCCAATTGCATCCTGTCTCTTGCCCGTTGTCAGCTTAGATGGTATAGAAGATGGATGAATACAACTCTCTACCCATTCTTGGATTTTTTTCTTGTCTGTCCGAGTGGCCCGTCAACCCTGAGTGCACCCCCCTGCTGGGCCTCCTGTTAATATTACTTCTGCTTATCCAAAACCACTAACTGGACCTTACGTCCTTCACTACTATATCCCCCCCACTCTGTCCACTTACACCCAACTCCCTGAACAATTAGACGACAATCTTCTGCATTCTACTTCCACTCGACAAATCCTAACTTTCCCTCCTCTCTACTCTGCTTCTGCCCCTAACTTGACATACCTAAGCTTTTTCCTTTCATATTACCTCCTAGGGAACAGTCAGCTCTATTAAACAAATTCTCATTCTGCTCCTAGACCACAAGACCATATCAGGATTTAGATTTGTAGAGGCTATGTCCTGGGGAATAACAAGCTTCCCCTCTAAATCTGCCTGTATCTCCCAATCACAAGCATTCTCTGAGCTGCCTGACCAACTATTTGTCCTTTTAGCCACTCTCCTCACCTCAGATTCTCCTAAATGAACCTGCCTTTGCTTATCTTCAATACCTGCTGATAAGCTTTGTAATACTTGGTTGTGTCACCACATATACTAGCCTTGTGACAGACTAGCCTTACTGTCAAAGTATGTCAAAGTTGCAGCACCATTTACACAGAGTTTTACACAGGCATTTGCTAAAGCCAAAAATATCCTTTTTCCTAATCTTGGCTGGCTGAATCCGATGCCAAATCATGCTTGAGTGCTCTTAGCCCCTGCAAAGCCTGGTACTCCTGCTTATTGCCCAGTGGTATCTATTAAGCTATTCCTTTCTAAATAACTAGCTAATCTCTGTGCAACTTCACTTACGAAAATCTTCCTCTCCACGTTCAGGAGAGATCATTTGAAACAGACTCAATGTCCAAGGATTCTCTCTCCTTAGTATACTCAATAGAGTAAAGACAAAAGGCCACAAAATCCAAAGCCCGTGCCAGTTAAATTGAATACCACGTGAAGACGCTAAAGGTCTGAAAAGCAGTATGATCACACCCACGTGACATGCCTCTGTGACTTTCTTATTACATGAGTCATGGCCCAGTGTCCAGGCTTCAACCTGGGAACTGAAAAACTTGCAGAAATATCTGACACTATAAACCATTTTGAGGGGGGAAAAAAACAATGTTTTGCATCCCAACACTAACACACTGGTTTGGAAGCTGTAATGCATGTTGGTAACCATGCCAACTGCAGATTTATTTAATACACTTGTGAGAAGCTCCAAAATCCAAACAAAGGCGCACATTAAGACCATTAAGTGATAAAGAGAGAAGGGATAAGGAAGAATTGGCCATTTACCTGCTTGGATGGCTGGCAATGTAAGATCAGATGGATGGGCTTGGAGAGCTAATGAGAATACAAAAGGAATATATGTATTACAGCATTTTGTGGGTAACTACACCAAGTGTGTTCTAATGTATATTTATTCAGATTGAAAATTTAAAAGAATATTGGCAAGTATAAAAGAATATGCATTTCACAGCTACCTGGATTTCTTTCCAATCACATCCCTTTTTCTGTTACAGGTTCAGCATATGAATACTCCACTGATCAATTACAGACATATATTCTATGATTATTATTATTTTTGGAACAAGTATTGCAACAATAATATCTCTCTGATTATCCTTATTACTCTCTGACGTAAACATGTTCTACAGTCTGCTGTTTCAGGATACTAAACAATGCTCTGAACACATCACAACCAGATGGACCAAAGTGAAAGGTCACAGGTCAAACTGTTATTCCCTGAAAACATGATCTATAAATAAATTAAAAAGAATGAAAAAAATTGGCCCTGAACTGCTGAACCATATAAAACAACATGAGCAATCATTTCACCGGTGATTTCAGTCTTTTATTAAAAGGCTGTAAACATGTGCATTCCCCCCCCCCCTGTTTGCAATCATTGTTTTTTCACAAGACTTTCAGTCTATGCAAGAATAATTTTGAGCGTATTACTGATAGACGGTAGTGATCTGACTTGTACGAGCTACAGGGGCAGAATATTGTTTTGTTAGCTTCTACTTTGCCACTTGATTTAAAATGAGTTGGGAGGTATAGTCTTGTTTTCCGCTCTGTTTCAATATTTTACAAATTCTGAGTTTGGGAGACAAAATGTGTGGCTCATGTGAAGGGGACTCCAGTTTTAAAAGTATTTACTGTTTACATGAAATATTATTGAATTGTTGTTTTTTTATTTCTTATTCCTTCCTATTTCAGCCACAGATGAGAACAAAAGCTGGAAACCATGCGAACACTCCAGATCTTGAAATATACTAGGGCTCAGAGTTCTGACTGATGTGGAGATCAGAAATAATCTGTTTGATCTTGATATCAGGACATCAGTTAAAGCGAGCAGCTTTAATCCTGATGAAAGGTAGGAACACTGTTAAGATAGCAAGAGAAGACAATGTCTAAAATGAAATGGACAAAAACTATTTATTACAGCATGTTAAACAATCACATTTCTTGAGCCCTGGATGGGGAAAACATGAAAAGATTGACACTGGGCAGGTTTAGGGGGGTCTCTTGGAAACAAGGCCAACAGAGAAAAACGGAACAGACTAACTTTTGATTCAAACCAACCAAATGCAGCCCACAGATGTTTCTAGTTGTTAAAACTGAGTTGAATGGCAATATTTAGATTGCAAGTGCTTGCCAATGTGCATTCTAAATAGCATGGCGCATGTTCGGCCGACATTTTTGTTGTTGCTGTGCTTACTGAGCTAAATTCCCCCCTAAATGTAACTTCACCCCAACTAGGTCTGACAACTGTGTTGGGCTTACAATCCCTAGTCAAAAACATCACATTCCTCAACTCATGAAAACCAAACTTAAAATGCAGAAGCAATGTGTGAAAAACTAAGTTAAGCCCTACTCATTCAATAGAAATGGAACGGGTATGTTGAAGCCAGGGGTCTGCCAATAGGATGAATAGAATTGAAAGGGAGTTTCATTTCTTTTTCTCATGACAGCGCATCTGTTCCCTTATCAAAAACACAAGAATCCCCACAACATGGAATCTTCTGACTTACTTGACAGTTCATTGTCTGCTCTAATTTGATCTGGTGAGCACGGGTTGTTATGATTCATTGGAGTTGTAATGCCTCCTATTAACACATGAATATTAAAATGTTCATAATCTAAGACAGAGCGAGAATAGGCCTGAAAATAGCAGAGGCAAGATCATTTATACGCAGAAAGCTACACATTACGGAGACAAATGCAGAAGCAGACTAATTGAGGCAATGTAATTCGTCAATTAGGGATAATTTATTTTCCAAGGCACGGCTGCTGTCCTCCTCTGATTCAAATATAGTTCTTTATGATAAATTCAATCAAATGGTACTTTGCAGTTAAACACTAGATATAATGTTCTCATAAAGAATTAAAAAGACAAGAAATTTGTCACTTAAACATTAATCTCTGTGACCAAATATGGCTACACAGTTAAGTTACGCTACAGTAAAAGTGATTAATAAGACTTAGTAGAGCAGTCTTTCCTTTACACAGGAGATAGTCTTGCACATTGGCACCTTAGCGCTTCTCGCTTAGCCACTGTTATTATTTTAGTAATTGCTATTATTGTTGATGTGCACAAGAGCGATCCACATGCATGATTAAACTGAAGTGCCTAACTGATTTATCGGGATTACTGCAAAAATCTGAGGATTTGGTAATGCAATGTTTTGCATCAGATATGAATCTCAGTGAGCCTTAAAATATTTTCCAAAGCTATGACTTGCGGGAAAATGTGGGGTGATATATTTTTTTTCTCTCTCTTTTTAAACTGACTGTCAGAGGCAGGAATCAGACGTCAGAGGCAGATGGTGACAACTGTGATGTTCATCAGTTGTTTGTCATAGTTTAAACACATTTACACTACATAATAAATCGTCAAGGAGCAGCTTTTTCAAATCTACAGCAGAACATCTGTGAAAAGAGTTGAGATAGACATATTACAATTAAAAGTGAGCAACAGGGAAATAATTAATGTACTGAATAAAGTCTTCAGAACTCACAAAATAAGCCTCTTATAAACTTATGTAAATTAACATGTCTCCACAGTGGATGGAGACTGACATTTTCCATTTGTCTTATGGATATATTATGGGCCAAAGGATTGTGCCTTTGTCACTTTTTTCCATTTTTAAATACGCTGTCAAGTTTTGGAGCTTATCTAAAATGTTATTTAACAGCTTAACAAAAAAAAAATACCATTGAATTTTTCTCCCCCCACAATTCTAAGGATTTCTGTTAAGACGATTCAAGTAGAAGTCAGCAATATTCCTTCTGTGCTGATAACTTTCAATTTTATTTGCTTTCTGATATTTTGTGAACCAACAACACTGCAAATCCCGGGGTTGTAGGTTGGGCAAATGGGAACTTTATTAGAAACAATGAGAAGTCTTGGTGTGTGAGTAGAAAGGACAGTCAGGGGCATGGCAAGGAGCCAGAGATCCTCAATATTCCCAGCTGCATATCAACTTCCAAACCAGATCCCATTGGACAACAGTGATCTGACCGTAGAATGGTAACTGATCTGCTCATCTGGAATTCTGTCATGGTGACCTATGGGCTCAGTGACCTGCACAGTTAATGGATCAAGGTCAAAAGTGGATATTTGGGAGGTAGGTTTTAATCTAGGTAAGTGTGTGTCTGTGAGCATGTGTATTTAATGACAAATATCCCTTGATTCATATGTGTTTTCTTTTTATCTTATCAGATTGAAAGAATAATGAAGGTAAAGCACATTTTGTGCGCTGGATGAAAAAAATCTCTGATTGGACTTTCTTTGGACTTGTTTCATCAGGAAATTTCAAAATAATAATTTTATCTATGCATAGCTTGAAATAAACAACTGACCAGCAAGCAATAAAGTCATTTTTAATTATATAAGTGCATGGTGGACTATGAGTTGTGGCATTAAATTAACTGTAACTTAGCATTATAACAGGAAGTCCAAATCATTAGTGAATAGAAACTAAACAGAAAAAAATAAAGAGGAGATAAAAAAAATCTCAAAAGTGCTTTGTCTGACCTCATACACTCCTCACGAGGACTTTGGTTTGCATTCATGACATCAACATATTTTTCCTGTAGAGTTACAGCGGCAAGTCTTGTAGAAATGCTTTTTCTCAAAAGGTAATTTTAACTTTGCTTGACTGTATTTGTCTGTGGGAGTATTGTTACCTGTGGTTCACAGGTAGTCTGTGCTTTTCACCATAACCCCAAAAGATCCCAGTCGCAGTCTTGATCTTTAAACATTAACTGACACAAAACAAACAAAAACAGAAATATTATGATCCTAACACCATCTTTCTTATTATGACTCATCTCTCTATAGTAAGTGTCAGCAGAGATGCCAAGAGAACAGGGGGCTTGAATCATTATTGTGGTGTCAAATTACTGTGGGAGCTACAATAGACAATTTGAAGCCATTTTTATTCTTTTTTTATTTTTCATATTGATTTTCTCCCCTATATTTGGACTTGAAAGAAAATAAGAATGTTGAAGAGAAGCATCTCAGTCACAAAGGCTTCTCTGTAGAGTCTCAGGACATGTGTATAAGACTTTACCATTTTATCTGTGTCTGACATTTCTTATTGAACTGGTACAAATGGCATTTCCCCAGACAACTTGTTAACTTTTAAAGGTTGATAGATTCAATACAGACCTGCCTCATAAGCAGTGGATCATGCTGAAAAACAAAGCTTTGAGATTAGCTGCTGTCATCTCCAAGATGAGATGTGCTAGTCCAAGGAGCAAAATGTGAACAGTATTCATAAGGTGAAATTAAATATATTGATCGAGACACATTTATTGCCAAGAATACCCTAATTTCAAGTTCTGTATTGCACCTACTGTTATCTATATATACTGTCTACAAGCATTTTTAATATAAATGAAGGGACTGTGGTTTAAGCCATAACTAAAGGATAGGGAGGATCAGATGAGAGAGATTATGCAAATGTAGAGATACAAGCAAAGGACCATTTTCAGTTCGTTTTTTAGATTACAGGCTATTACATCATCCAGCACTATAAAGTATATTTATATACTTCCATCAAAGTTAATTCTACATATCCAAGCACATGCAAGGTGAACATGTTTACACATCAACAGACAACCAAGAGTCAAATGGGATTACTTTAAGTTTCTTAAAAGTAATTAAAGTGAGCTGTACATTTTAACTGTTTTCAGGTTACATAGATATAGAAAAGAATCATTCAAGAACTTTTCAGAAAGTGATGTGCTGACATCAGTGTTATTATTTGCCATACTTTTCAGATATGTATTAAAATAACTGCACTGCACTACATTAACAAAAAGTCAGGGTTGTAAATTTGTCAATTCATTTTGTCTATTGATTTTGTATATTCAGGTTTCAAGAAACGCATGCTTTAATGTTCCTCTTGGCCAAATCAGCAAACATGCAATTTCTCTGGATGGTAAACTTTCTACATGAGGTTGTTTGCCACCAAATATATGTTATTCTACTTTTAATTTTAAAAGGCGGGGGCAGATGTCGAGAAGAATGTGCCAGTGCTAACCTTGTTGGACAGAAAAGCTGTATAATTTGATGAATATGTATTTGAAATGAGGGACCATGGTGTGAGATGAATTTCTCTACAACATAACTCCACACAATACTTGTTAATGCCCTTGATCAATATTGCAAGGGTTAGATGAACTTTTTTTATTTCATAACTTAATAACTTAAAGAATGAAGTGGCTGCCAATAGAAAGAAGGACCTTCAGTGTAGTTTTCAAGTTTCTGCTTTGCTTTTGCTCACAAATTTATATTACACCATCTGTGTGCAGAGAGAGCAGGTTACTGAAAGACAATACAGGAAGTCAAAAAGATGTTTTATGCTATGGGGCATCCAAATAAGCATTTCATATCAATTTTCTTTGTCTGGTATATTGTCCACCACGAGTTATTGTGATGGTTTGTTTGGAATATTAAAGAATATGGAAGCTACATGCCCAATGTATCCAAGGCATGTTTTTATACCCAGAGCTCATATTCTCTTTTTAACCAGTTCAAGTAGCCTCGAATGTCAAGAAAAGTTAAGGTGAGAGTAGTTTAATTGGCAGGAACAGCCTTTGGATGAGTATTTTAGAAAATTAAAAGCAATTATTTATGTGTGAAGAACTATGTCTCACATTTTTTTATTATTGTCATTGAACTTTTTTATTGTTTCTTTGCATTAGATAAACTGGCAAAAAATATTGCTAAAACCTATTTCTGCCGTATGTATATGATATCTAAAAACTTTAATGAAGACCAATGTACACATGGACATGCATGGACAAAGTGTGACTGTACAGTAAATTCTCCAAATTATCATAAGTCATTGAGATGCATATACATTTATATATTCTAACATGTGACATATTCTAAGATAAGGCCTGATTAATTATTTTGTGTTGACCTCATTTACATTAGAAATGCAATTGTTTGTAGTTTCCATTCAGATAAGAATATTTGAAGCGTAATTATAACAAAAAAATAAGATTCAGTTAAATATTTTTGTAAATTGATTAAAATTTGTATTTTTAATGAAAGTAAGTAACTTAAAAAAAAGACCCAATGTCCCCAGCTATATTTATGCTAATCCCACTTGAATACATCTGGAAAAAGCACAAGTGATGAAGAAATTAGCAAAATTATTCTCAATATATCAGACAAAAAAACGCAAGCTCAAAAAGTAACAACTGACTGTACATATGTTGGGAGCAAAAGGCTAAAATGTTTTCTTGGAAACGTTGTACAATTACTTTATTCTAAATAGCAATGGAGTGTATTCAACAAGTTACAGTGTAAACTCTTTTGAATGGAAAAAAAATAACCTTGACAAGCTGTAGAGATAACGTAAAGGTTGGGCTGACCATTTCTCACACATGCTTTTTCAAAAAATCTTTTTAATCCATCGAGCTGCTTGTGCGGCTGACTTGAGAGCAATCGATCATCCAAGACACTGTACAGCTGGTGCCAATAAGGGGAAGGGCCAAGCTTAGGTGGACCAACATTAACAGCGCAGAGAATTTAGTAACCTGTAGCTTTAACCACTGAGTGATAAGATTTTACCTAGGTAGAAAATGTGGAGCAACATTAGGGTTTACCTATTAATCTGACTTGACAACATTTTTTTTTTTCTGAGAACGCATGAAAATTGTACTTCTTGTCACCAAGCTTACAAAAGAGCTTCTTTCTTATTATTTTCTTTATTCTTGTCTGTATCAATAATACAATTATTTGAATTTAAGAAAAACTATAATTTTTCAAATTCTTTAGTTGTGACAGAATCTCTGAGATAACAATTTGTTGTTGTTTTTAGTAGTATATATATTTTGTTTAATGTTTTTTAGGTTTGTAAGTGTTGTCTTTTTTCTATATTTTGCAACATGGGAGGCAGAATATTACTTCAAATCAAGGGTAAAATGATGCAAGGACAAGTAAGGATAAACTGACTGGATGTGATGAGGCTGATGTCAAAGTCCACTTTAGCGTTGTCTTTTCTCTGTATCAGTGTTCTGTAAACTCATCACTCTGATGGGCTTGCTCTGCATCATTGCTGACTAGACAATGGCACCCATGTGAACAGGGCTGGAGGGGAAAGGATGGTAACTGTCTGTCATATGTAATTCGTCCAAGAGAGCCCTTCACTCATTCATTTTCCAAAGACACTTCATTCTATTCAGGGTCACGGGGGGACTGGAGCCTATCTCAGCTGCCTTATAGGATACGGCCTTTGGTATATTGCACTTGTTCCAGCCAGTATTATCACAACTAAAGTCCAGATTGTTGTATGGTAAAGGGAAGTACAACGAATCTCCCAAACAAACAGGAAAAATAAAACAGAAAAGCCCGAATGAGATTTGATTGAGGAAACATTTGGAAGAGAGATTCATGTCACAACAAGCATCTTCAAAAAACTGTCACGTGTGTGTGTTTGTTTGTCTGAGTGCAATTAAATTAAATTACTTTTTAAAAAAATGGAAAGTAAAAAATATATATATATATGCATTTGGATTTGTAGTTGTGTTGAGTGTGCGGAACTAAAGAAAGGTTTCATTTTGCACATTTGAAGAGCACAGGCTTTCAAAGGGGCAATACAACAATAGACTCTCCAAACTAATCTATTATGACAATGAAAGACAGAATAACACATCAAAAAAGACAGCTTTATTGTCCCTTGAAAGAGAAAAAGTAAAAAAGAAGTGACAGCTGTGTTAGTAAAGACTGTCTTTCCATAAAACAACAACGCTGTAGGTCATTTGAGCAAGCAGCTTATTACAACCCATTGTTATATTTTAACATGACAAGACCCTCTTGCGGCCATAATAACTTTGAAGACAGCAAAGGAGAAAGTGAGGTGCCTTCTTGTAGACTCATGGACTCTGCACTAAAGGCCTCAGTGGATGAAAGAGTTGATAAGACTTTGAACTTTAGCTAAGCACACAGTTCACGTTTCAAACTGAATATTTAAGGTAAATGTGGACCTTCTATATTTATAAATGTAGATATCATTCAAATGTTTAAACCCTTTTCAATTAAAAATAACATGATTTTGATTTAAATGCTTCATACTGAACTTACTATCTGTAATAGGTAATATCAATCTATTGTGTTCGTACTTGGGTTGCTTTCATTTAGTGGGATTTGGGGTACACCCTGGACAGGTCGCCATTCCAGCAAAGGACCACACAGAGAAGTAAAACTACACTCACAATCACTCTAACGGGCAATTTAGAGTGTTCGGATCACCTAACATGCTTTTTTTTTTCAACAGGAGTGTGAGGGACCAGACTGAATCAAGGACAAAGGTGTTCCAAAAATGAGGAAAATTTCAATTCAATCATATAAAAAAAAAGTTTAAAAAATGTCATTCTACAACTGAGATTATAACTAACCCAACTGAAGTCAACTTAACAGCAACAAAACACAAACCAAACTGACCTCCAGGCACATAACCAAGGCTGCTTAAATAGGGGTGGGATGCCCTAAACTTCCCACATGGGGAAGAAACATAATAGAAGTACAATAAACACAAAACCTAACAAAATAGAAGCCAAAATCTAATTTAACTCAATACAAATAATATATCAAAATGACAAAATAACTTAGGGCTCAGATGAGTTTCAAATATAACATTCCCCCTCCCTCAGTCTTTGGAACGACTTCCAAGGCTTCCACCTCCAAATGGATTGTAATTGAGGTCTTTAATGATGGTTGTAGTAGGAGCATCCACCACAGGGAGGAAGCTGGAGTACCCAGAGGGAACCCATGTGGACATGGAAACAACTTCCAGACACGACACAGAAAGGTCCTGGTCTCCCAGGGATTTGAGCCGGTAACCCTCTTGTTCTTAGGTGACAGTGCTTAACCCAATACTGTTCAGAACAAAGAAATTGGTCAGGTCACAGTTTCAAGTAGAAGTCAACAGTAGTATTTTAATACTAAGAATACTAAGAAAAACGAAACATTGGAACGTCCTCGTTTTTCTTGCAAATAATACATGATTAAAATCTATTACTTCTCATGTAGAAAGTTATGAGGAAGTCGAGAATCTTTGATTTTGAAAAACACGCTCTGAAAACTTAAGTAAGGCTGCCTTTATCTGTCAGTTCCAAAGTCTTTTTGGTCAATAGTTCTAAATCAAATATTAAACCGTCTTTACACACCTACACTTCACCCTCGCTTTTTAATTTATTTTTTAAATTTCATAGTTCCTCTCATCTCGATGAAAAAACTTCTGAGTTTTGAGCTGGTTATGCTTTCATGGAAGGGCAATCAAAAGGTTTGCATTTCCCGGGGTAGAAATGAGAAGGCTCTATTAAATTCCCAGTGTGCATCAACACCCACACAAAGATAAAAGCCGAGGAAAACAATAATGGTTTTACAATAGTTCAATAGCAGGTATGAACACACCAGCATGGATACATTCTATTAGTCTATTTCAAAGAATTTGGTCTTACTGTACTTTTAATGATTTTTTTAAGGCACATTGAATCTCAAAACATTTTGCCTCTCACTTAAGCAGCACAGTAGAAGGACACACTTTTCTCTTCAGGTCGTTCAAACAAACATTATTACCTAATTGTATATTCTATTGTTATGGGGTCTTAGGGCAATTTCACCATATTCACCGAAACAATATATCTTCCAGTTCAAGCCCAAAGACCGACCAAAAGCCTTAATGAATATCAAGTTAAACAACAAAGACTTATCATGTCTGTAACACAGGCTACTGCTGCCAATCCACAAATTAGGTAAATGTTAGAACTATATTTTTTCTGTGTTATATATTTATTAATTTATTTTGTTGTCCATGAAGTATTAAATGAGTTACTTGAATTGATGCATTGATCTGAACACAGTTGCCTAAACTCCTTCTCACTCCCCCTCAAGGTCTCCCTTCTGCGGTGCAATTACCCCGCTGTTCACTCTGCTCATTCATGAACCGCAGCACCCTTGAGCTGTTTGCAAATACCTAGTTTTCTTTTCATTTGTTACTTGGATGTATGCTTTTCATTATAGGATAAGACATACAAGTAAGTGATTTTTTTTTCTCTGTCACAGTGGCAAAAAGCACAGCTTCCTTCAAATTGTTAGCCAGCTGAGCATGCTGATTTTTGTCCGATTCCTTAAAAAAATTTGAAGGCTTCGACTTCTGGAAATGCCTCTAACTAATTTACTTTTCTCAAGAAAGGGCGTTGCTGCTGCCAGTGATTCATTTCCACCACTGATATCCCTACCTTGGAAGAGACACCTCACCCCCAATTCTCAGTGGGGTTCGGGGTTTTAAGAATTTATTTTTTAAAAAACACAATCTTATTTTTCGCAAATTGATTCTCATTTCACATCTCCAGCAGTTAGTTTAATAATTCTTATCAGGAAATGCTGAAAAAAAGAGAAGGACTGCAGGGGAATATAACCGTTTCATTTGCTGATAATTATATGTTCCAATTCTCACAATTTCATGGTAACCTAGATTATCAAGAGAAACCGGGGCCAACTAGTTCTCTGACTGCTCGAGGTGTCAAATTTGCATGTGATTTGATGAACACATTTAAAATAATGGGAGGCCATTGAGCTGAGGATAACTTTCCTTATATCCAAAGTAAAAGTAAGGCCCAGCGGAGAACCATACAGCTCAAACTCAGAGGGCATCAGGAATATTGTATTGTCTGGACTTTGATAACCATAAAGTCATAACACATTGGGTGCACAAATTCATTAAACCACTACTGTCATTGCTTTGCACTGGGTAAGGGAAGCCAGTGGCAGCTGGTCGTGGGTAGAAATGTGGACATGTCCGACTCATTATACGCTAAATAAAGACGAGGTAGAGGTAAGTCATTTCGAGGTGCACAAATGTGTTTCTAACTGCCATAGAGAAACCTTCATAAAATATCTAGGACCTGTAGAAATGACAAACTCAAGTTACTTTTTTGGTGCCAAAATCTAGTACGCCTCATGTTATTGATGTAGCATAAAAAGATATCACATTGACAACCTTTAATTGTCAGTCGAGTAAAGTCTACCAAGTAATGTTCCAATGCAAGGGCATAATTTTCTAATGGTGGTGTAAATTATGTAATCAACAAACATAAGATGTACATTTTCACTCTAAGATAATAATTCTTGTCTTGGCATATTGTTCAGTTGTGGTAGCATTCTGTCACAGAAATCATCTTCTTCTAGAAATAGCTAGTTTTGACTTTTGTGTTTCTCTTTAATCCCTCAGGTAGTTTAATGCCTGTCACACAACGGGGTGCAATACACAAAGAGACATGCTCACCATTAACAATGGGAATAGTCAAATGATTCTGATCACTGATTTAACATTCCTCTGGACAGTTTTCGCTTTTTAAATCCCAGCAGTACAGTTGCTTTGCTCAGTTGACACACAGCTGGGAGTAAATTAAAAATCCATGTCCCCTGTACATCTGTTTAATACAGCAGATAATATTTCACCCTTGGTCTAGATTACTGGTGTGTGTGTGTGGGAGTGCATATCAGTTTAAAATTGAGATATGACATTTAAAGCATGGGGATCCAGCTTTCTATTAGAAATTGTGTGCTCCGTCAGATATGAACACATTAAGTGGTGCTTCAAAGAATGCACCGAGGCTAATTAACATGAATATTTTTAACAAATACAAAATATCTTTGTTCTTTTGGTTTCAACAGTTTTGATGTGCACTCACTTTCACGAATGATTGATCTATCACATGAATTTCTTGCTTGAAAAATTTATCTTAAGATGAACTTGAGGCTTTAAAGATCTAATACCTTTGGACACCTTGAAGTAAAGTGGACTTTGATCATTAATCTTAGTCAAATTAAAGCTTAGACCATTTTAACTAAGACGCTCAACATGCTTGAAATTCCTTCACATTTAAAGTATCTAAATGAAACCAGAGTCTATAAACAGCCTATGTTGGTTTTTGAAGACATAACATCACATCATTCCATCTGTAGAGATGCTAATCTGAGGGATCAGTGACTTGCTAACTTCAAATTTGTCTTCAGGTATCCAAAATCCAAACATCTTCAAAAATTAGGCATTGATGGAGGGATGCATCACGAGATCGACAGGCAAATTTGCAAACGCCAGCTAGATCTCAAAGGTTACTGTTGAGGTTTTCTAGTTGATCTACACACCACAGCTTGGTTAGACTGTATGGAACCATAGAAAACGACTCTGCTAATGACAGAATGCAAATATTTAGTTTAATTTCACGTCACTGATGTGAAATTGTCGTCAAAATTTAGCAGAGGTGGTTTTCATGTGTGTAGGTACATTCTTTTGAAGTTTAATACGACGAACGCCTCCAAATAAATAACAATTATTAGAGACTATTGTATCAATTTCAGAATTTTTTGAGCTTCAATTATAATGAATTTGATAAGTTTTTTAACATTCATTGTTCTGTTGGGTTTCATGATGGAGTTTTGTTGTTGTTTAACATACTACAGACTATACTACAGACTTTCTTATATGTCTCCATATGCCCCGTTATGGATTGGTGTCTTTTGTGTGTCATACACACCTCCACCCAACCCTCGTGCAATGACAGCTAGGATAGGCTAAATGCCACCCCGACAGCCGCCATGACCATATATGGAATGTGCTGTACGACAAAGAAAGATTGATGGACATGACAAAAAGACTTTTAACTGGCCAAGAGTGAGGATTAGCGTGCATGTTTTTTTTTGTCTCTATGTTGATGAACAGATGACTTGCTCAGGATCGATGGGTGGAAGATGGAAAATAATATGCATCAGGTTAGAACTAATAAATGAGCATTAGAAACGTCTTCTTCCCAGTAATTAGCTCACTGAATAAATCATCTATAGCGCTCCTCAACACTTCGTCAGGCAATGTGATTGTATATATTTTTTAATACTTATTAAAAGACTTATTACAGACTGGAAGGTCATCATGGGCGAGCTTTGGAACTAAACTCACTCACTTCGATCATTGATCTAACCACTGTTGCTCAAAGTAAATTGACTTTGACTTTGACTTTTTGCACCCTTTTGCAGTTTCCTTATTCTTTAATTTTCTATTTTAGATATTAGAAACTGCTAAGGTAAATCTAACAATTAAAAACTTTAATTTGGTTTATGACTTGCAATAAAACTTGCACCATCTTAATATAATGTATTAACAGTATCCTGGATCACAGGCAGATGAGTTCCTGCAGTAAAGATGTACAAGATGCAAAACACAAGATACAGAGATCTTATTGAACAGCTTTAGATACAGAAAAATGTAGATTTTGTCTGTACATCAACACTAACTAATACTTTCAACTAAAAAAAAAACAAAACATCCTATCTGTTTTAGCTAGCAAACAAGATGAAGAAAAACTTGGGCCACACACAACATTCAGTCTGTTTTAAATGCCAGTTGTAGTTTTTCTGTCAACTGCCAAACACAATTAATGGCGTTGGTCGGTCCTCTTGGGTTGACAATTCTGAATTTCCTTGTTTGTATGAAAAATTGTCATATTTAACGGATTGCTTGTAACACATCATTACGATTCATGTAAATGTAAAAATTGAACACAAAACATGAACATTTTGCTAAAAAAAAACAAAAAAAAACTGCTTGCCCTCACATTAAATTCTTAAGCCTCATTGCAAAATATGAAAAGAAAAAAAAAATTGAAAATGCTCACTTCTGAAACATAACGTGTGAGGAGTTAAGCTAGATCATGGTGGCACTTTGAGATAGGTCAAATTTAGTTTATTTTCTGCAGAATAAACTTTCTTTCAGCAATGTGTTTTTAAGTATTTGCCTGTCTCAGTCTGTAAAATATTAGAAAAAAACATAGAAAAAATGCCTGGAAGCATAAATACATGAGCTTGTTCAGCAGATAGCTTAACTACTAGAAGTACACAGCTGATAGTTTGTTTGAGAACATGAGTTCAAATGCTGATGTGTTTTTTCTCTAGTGATAATTGTATTGTAACTTCAGCAGATAAAATTGAGGCTCCTTCTCCTCCACTTGTTTTATTTTTTTATTGAGAACAGCAGCAGAGCAGAGCAGTAGGAGTTCTTGTTAACTAGAAAAGATGTTGGAAAAGTAGGATTAGACGACTGAATTAGCTTTGTTTTTTTAAGTATGGAAAAGTGTGTATTCCAGTGCACTTTTGTGGACTGTGAGAATGGTGCATTAAAATGTTATCACAACCTAATGTCTGTTACAGAATACCAGCAGTTACTATTCAGGGCACATCTGCGCTCATCAGCGTTGTTTCTGTCACTACAATCAGAGGAAATAGAGCAGAGTGGCATGTAGCGTGAATGAGGACAGTGAGACGCAGGTAATGGAAACATGACAAAAAGGTCAACGTGACTTAACAAGATGAAGCAAAGTAGGTTCAATTCCAGTGTCAAAGCTGAACTGGACTTTGGTGTACACAGACATTTTTTTATATATCCCAAAATTCTTACTTTATTAGGGAGAGAGACGGGTAACTGTGCTACTGGCAGACGAATCTCCACCGCTTTAAATAACAAGGTCCACAAAATGAAATGATATATCATTATATATCATTATCATCTGCCATATGAGTTAATTTTTTGTATGAAACATTATGGACTCTAATAAGATCTAGTCCTTCACTAAAATGGATCTTTGAGTCTTGAAGAATGAAAAAAAAATCCTAGTTGTGACGTCAGACATTCATTTCTGTTTCTGATAAAAGAGAAACAAGACTTTGTATTCAAAATGAACATGTGTCAGGAATTTAAATAATGTTTTATGTCATCCATTCAAGTCTTTTGCACTTCGGTGAAATTATTAAACTTTGGAAATAGCCAGAATCAGAATTGACAGAAGAACTCTCAATGTTAACAACTAGAACGAGTTAACCAAATGATTCATTGTAATAAACTAATATTTAGATTGAACTTCAGTTTATCTTGCGGCTTGCAAACTGTGAGCATTACTATTAATTAGATTTGCTCTACAAACCTTTTCCTGGCAGGGTCCTGGAATCGGGCTGTAGCCTATCCCAGCTCTTATTGGGTGAGAGGCTGGTTACTCTCAATAGGCTGGCAGTCTATCACGGTGCATTATAATGTTTTGATCAAATAAATGTGTCCAAATCATTCTAACTCTAGTATTTGCTATTCACATGAATTCATCAAAAGTGCTTTTAAGGAATAATCTTTGTTTTTTTTTAGTCTGTGTAACAAATCATTTTTACCAGATAAATGAAATAATTTAATTGGGGAAATTAAAAGAATAAATTAATAAAATAAGTAAACACTTACCAGGTCTGTCTTAAAAGCTAATAAACTCAAGTTATGTTTCCAAACATCTGCAATGATGAACCCCAGATATCCGAACCAAACTGTGTTGCTTTTTCTGAGAGATGACCGAGCTTGCACACTGTTCTAATGGTCCAAGACACATTGGGTTCCTCCATGCCCTATGTGTTTATGTTCCACTGCCCTGGATCACTAGTTTTATTTTAACACCAGTAAAACAGATTTAATCTTCACCATCCACGGAGACTGTGTCTACCTGTGAAAGGGACCTCGCTTGTTTCTCATCTAATTTGCCTTTGGCTGTACAGCACAGTTCAGTGGACATAGCTGGAGACTAGATGACTGGTTGATGTTCTATAGGAGAGAAAAGGAGAAAAAACAAATGAGCTAAGAACAAAACAGGGCAATTTAATTCAGTTTCACAGGACATTCCACTGAAGTTGTATTTAGAAGACACGTTTTTTATGTACATTGTTTGCATTCTGCATATGCCTACTTTATGTCTTAGAATGGTGAAAAAAACACCACAAAGATTACAAGCAGGAACTGTTTTAGGAAGAATTTGTCGATATCAAATGTTAAAAAAGCCCCGATAATTTTACTGCTCAATTGGCCTTGGAGCAGCTTGGGTTGTAGCATTTACTGGATCCACCAGATGGAGACCTAATGAGCCTTTTATTTTAGGAGCAATACACAGATGGAGACAATATACTATATGTATTCACACCAGTGTGAAGAACAAATGAAATCACAATCTACATGTGAATGAGAACACACAATACTTGATGCCGTTCAGCATACAGGTGAGCATGACAAGCCTTTGTTGCTCCAAACTGTTCATACAAACAGCATTTACTCTCAAGAGCTTCTCACAGCGTCATCAGTAAGTCACAGGATTTATTCTTATCATGAGTTCAGTGAACGCATCAGACATCTCTGTTCCGCAGTACAGCTGAACGGCATTATGTTCTTTTGGATATCTTTAGGCTATGGTACAGAGTAGATTTGTAAGACCATTCTCCAAAATGGGGTAGCGACAATCTTATCAAGCTCTAGAAGGATTTCTACTTTCCCCTCTGTCAGTGAGAGAACATTTCTAAGAGTGAGTCACACCCCAAAGGACAGAATTTTATAATGGCCATATATTTCTATGTAGAACTCACCAAATGTATGAAAATCCCTAACTATTATCGGAGAAGATGCTTTGAGTGCATCTTGTTTTCTATCTATCTATCTATCTATCTATCTATCTATCTATCTATCTATCTATCTATCTATCTATCTATCTATCTATCTATCTATCTATCTATCCATTTCCGTTTCCGGTGTGTGATCGTAGGTAGTAGACGTGGACTGAGAGTGGCGCTAGTTTCAAATGGTGATCTTTTCCTTTGTGTATTTCGGTTTCAAACAACTTTCCAACTGTTCTGAATGCACTAAAGCAGGTAAGTCAGGTAAGAGTAATTAGGTTTTTTCGTGTGAGTGTTAGGTAAGTAAGTGTTTGGTGAGACAGGTGTGTGTGAGGAGGCATGGCGTCCTCCGAGGCGCCGGCTCCGTCCATCAGGCAGGGAGTCAGGATCGTGCCTCCAGACCCCACTGTAACTGTGGAGGAAGTTTTGTTAGCTGTGGGAGAGCAGGTAGGATATGGTAAGTTGTGTTATGCTTCGCGCATGAATAAGGCGGTAGTTGTTTTTTTGAAGGACGAGTCCACCGTCCATCAGCTGGTTGAGTCCGGAGTGGTTGTGAGGGAGATGCTAGTGCAGGTTAGCCCGTTAGCAGTGCCTTCCACACGGATCACCGTATCCGGTGTTCCGCCGTTCATCCCGAACGCGCTGCTGGAGAATGAGCTCCGCAGGTTCGGAAAAATGGCGAGTGGGTTCCGGACTGTTAGTTTGGGTTGTAAGGACCAGAAACTGAAGCATGTGCAGTCTCTGAGACGGCAGGTGTTCATGTTTCTCGAGTCCCCCACACAGACACTGGAGGTGTCATTTCGCGTAAAACACGGTGATGGGCTATACATGGTTTACGCCAGCTCGGGACACATGAAGTGCTTTGACTGTGGAGATATCGGGCATAAACGAGCAGCGTGTCCACACAAACAGCAGCAAAACGGGCAAACGGTTGAAAACGGAGGTGGCTCTGCTGCTTCCGGGTCCGCGAGCGGCGCTGCACCCGCGGAGCGCGCTTCGGCTGCCGCGGAGACCGCGGCGGCCGGGGCGGAGCCCGCGCCGGCCGCGCAGGGTCCGGAGGAGGCGAGCCAGCTGCCCGTAGCCCGGGACCTGGTGGTCGCCAGCCCGGTGGTCGCCAGCCCCGTGTCTGAAGCTGGGAGCTCTGTGGCTGTTGTGGAGGCTGAAGTGGAGGAGGAATGTAATGTTGAAACGGAGATAAGTGAACCGATTGAGGTGGAGAAGCAGCAGGAGGCTGCAGAAAGTGTAACTGAGACACAGGTAGAGAACACTGAGGAGAAAGCTACCACCAGTGGAACAGGACAGGGAGAAGTCTGTAGTCAGACTTCATGTGCTGATGAGATGGATTATGAGACTGAGTCAGACACAGCATCCATCAGTGAAGTGGCGAGCAAAAGGATTGACCTCTATTCTTTAGAGGAAATTAATGAGTTTCTGGATGAAACATTTAACAAATCTGTGAAAGTCAGTGAATACTTTGAGGACACAGATAAATTTATTAAATCTGTAACTATACTAAAGAGGCTGGTTAGCAATGACCTCCTAGATGAAAAAAAGCGATACCGTCTAAATAAACATCTGGCAATCCTTAGGAAGGCTCAGAGAGGAAAAACTGTCAAAAGGTCCAAGAGAAGGATTCAATATGAATAGTCACATGGTGAAATTCTCTTCCTACTGTTTAATGCTGGGTTCAATCTGTACCCTTTTTCTCCTTTACCATATCTCCATGGAGAGTCTAAAAATAGGATGTCTTAACATCAATGGAGGTAGAGACAAGAATAAGAGGGCTTTAGTATCTGAGCTGGCTACTAGAAAAAAGATAGATGTGTTATTCCTACAGGAAACACATAGCACTCCAGCAGACAACACAGATTGGGCCTTAGGGTGGGGGGGGGTTGTGGTTCCCGAGCCATGGCTCAAATCTGAGTGCAGGTGTAGCCATTCTGTTTGCGAAACACATTGATCTATCACAGGTAACAGTTTCTGAGATAGAACCGGGGCGTATACAGGTAGTGCAGGCTACAATAAGAGAAACGCCTTTTGTATTTGTTAATGTGTACGCTTACACCTCTGCTGGTAGCCGGATCAGCCTCTTACAAAAACTTAATGAAATTTTAAAACAGTTCAGTAGCAGCTCAGTTGTAGTGGTGGGAGGAGACTGGAACTGCACGACTAATCATGCAGTGGACAGGAATGGGAGAGAGCCCAACTCATTATCAGCCTCTTTTTTAACAAAAATAATTAAAGAGAATAGTTTAGTGGATGTTTGGAGGACACTCCACCCAAATACCAGACAATATACCTGGGTGAAAGTTACAGAGGGCCGGGTTAGTGCAGCCAGACTAGACAGGATGTATGTCAGTAACACATGCAGCAATAGGCTAACTGCAGCCAATATATCACCAGTTGGGTTCTCAGATCATCACCTAGTAACTGTTCATTTTTCTTTAATGGTGCCTCCTCACAGATCTCCTTATTGGCATTTTAACGTAAGACTAATCCATGATAAGAATTTCTGTCAGTCGTTCACTGAGTTCTGGGGTCAATGGAGAAGGAAAAAGTCAGAGTTTGAAAACATAGGTCAATGGTGGGAGGTGGGGAAAACACACATTAGAATTTTTTGTCAGCAATACACATCACACACAGAGGCAATAGAAAGGGATCAGGTTGAGCTATTGGAAAGGGAACTTCGTGTATTGGAAGAGGGCATAGCAAATGGGGTGGACAGAAATAATTATGATAAAGTAACCTGGGAGAAGAAGAGGGCATCATTAAGCAGGTTTTTACATGAAAAAGCTAAAGGAGCTTTAATAAAATCTAGAATCCTATCTATTCAGGACATAGATTCACCTACTAGATTCTTTTTTAAGCTGGAAAGAAAGGTCAGGCAACATAACCAAATTATGCACCTCAAGAGCTCCAATGGGTCGGTGACCAGGGACCCGTCTGAGATGAGGAGGCTGGCCATAGATTTCTACAGCAACTTGTTTAGAGCGGAGGAGTGTGACCCAGAGCGTGTGGAGGAGATTCTGGAGGGACTTCCTCGTTTAGCGGAGGCGTCGGCAGCCTCCTTGGAGTCCAGGGTGCAGTTTGAGGAGCTGTCTGCAGCGGTGGGCCAGCTCAGCTGTGGTCGGGCGCCGGGTGTCGATGGGCTTCCAGCGGAATTCTATAAGACATTCTGGAATGTAATTGGAAAGGACCTGATGGACGTATTCGGAGGATGTTTGGACTCTGGGATTTTACCGATGAGCTGTAGGAGGGCAGTCCTGACGTTACTGCCAAAGAAAGGAGACTTGGGACTTCTACAGAACTGGAGGCCTGTATCACTACTATGCACTGACTATAAAATACTGGCCAAAGTAATAGCAAATAGGCTTAAGAATTATATGGACTCAATTGTAGATGCCAGCCAGACGTACTGTGTACCTGACAGGACAATAATGGACAATTTGTTTTTACTTAGAGACACAATAGACCTGTCAAAATTCCAGGAAGTAGATATAGGTTTGCTTTCTCTGGATCAGGAAAAGGCTTTTGATCGAGTAAATCATCAGTATTTGTTTAAAACACTTAAAGCATTTGGTTTTGGTAACTATTTTATTTCATGTATTGAGTTGTTGTATTCAAGTGTCAGTGTGTTGTTGAAGGTTGGAGGGGGACTTAGCAGACCGGTTTCAGTACAAAGAGGGATCAGGCAGGGATGTCCTCTTTCTGGGATGCTCTATACTTTAGCCATTGAGCCGCTCTTACATCAGCTAAGGAAAAATCTATCAGGTTTAAACTTAGCGGACAAAACAAATTTTTCATTTAAATTGTCAGCTTATGCTGACGATGTAACTGTTTTTATAGGATGCCAAAATGATGTCAGGACTCTAGAACATAAACTAAAATTATACGAGCAAGCTTCTTCAGCCAAGGTGAACTGGTCGAAATGTGAGGGTCTGATACTAGGAGAGTGGGGAAATAAAGAGAGGCCGACATTACCGGCATGGCTTCAGTGGAGCACGGAGGGGATGAAGGTGCTAGGAGTGTATCTGGGGAATGAGGACTTTCAATTAAAAAACTGGGAGGGCATAGGTGACAAAATATGTGCCCGATTGTCTAGATGGACATGGGTCCAGCCCCAGTTGTCATACAGGGGGAGGACTTTGGTTGCCAACAGTCTAGCTGCCTCCATGCTCTGGCATCGAGCCACCGTTCTTGTTCCTCCGGACAAAATACTTCAGCAGATACAGAAGAGACTGGTGGACTTTTTATGGGATGGCTACCACTGGATTCGATCGGCTGTGCTCTTTTTACCTGTGGCGGAAGGGGGTCAGGGGCTGATTGACCTCAGGAGCCGCATAACTGCGCTTAGGCTCCAGACAGCACAGAGATATCTGTATAGAACGCAGCAGCCCTGGACTCAAACGGCATCCCTGCTGCTGCAAAGAGTTGGACACCTGCAGTACGACAGGCACCTGTTTCTGTTGGACCTGGAGGAAATGGACATTACACAAACTTCCAGTTTTTATCAGTCGGTGTTGGATGACTGGAGAACAATTTTAAAAAGTAAGAGAGACTTCTCTAAGGTGTATTCGATGGTAGGTGATGAACCATTGTTCCATAACCCGGCAATAAGGAGCAGAATACTGGCCTCTGAAAGTATCCAGAGGAGTTTTACATCAGCGGGACTGACGAAGCTGGCAGGACTGAGGGCAGACGGTCAGTGGAAAAGTGCTGCAAAGATATGTGAGGACACTGGGACCCAGTCGTTACGCCTCATGGACAGACTGGTGCAGGAGGTTATGAATGGACTTCCCGGTTCCTTCAGGAGGGCACTGGAGGCTGAGGAGCATCTGGAGGGCTTTCCAGAGCTGTACATCAGTGCTGCAGTGGAGGAGCAGGAGGAAGGAGAAGGGCTGCTGCTGTCTTTCAGAACCCCAGAGCTGTGGAACTTCTCTGAAGCTCCAAAGAAGAGCCTGTATGCTGTGTCGGTGAAAGTCCTGAACAGAGCGATGCTGGCCGGGGTCAAAGAGTCGAGGTGGTCGGGTGTGTTGGCACCGGGTTCGTCTCCCAGGGGCAGCTGGAGGTCCCTGTACAAGGCCCCGCTGGAGAAACGCAGTGCGGATCTCCAGTGGAGGATTGTGCACGGGGCCGTGGCCACTAACAGACATGTGGCACGTATTGATCACCGGGTAAGGAGTCAGTGTGCGTTCTGTCAGGCGGAGGAGACGTTAGACCACTTATGGTTAGGATGTCCCAGGATAGGTCCCCTTTTTTCACTTTTAAAGCGGTGGGTGGGAGCATTAGGACTTTGTTTTACAGATGAGTTGTTTATTTTTGGGCCCAGGTACTCGGCAGCACAACGGGGAAAAATCTGTTTAATTAATTTTTTGTTTGGTCAGGCTAAAATAAGCATGTGGCTGAGCAGGAGGAATAAAATGAAGGGGGCGGGTTCTGCGGATGCTGTGCTGATGTTTAGAGGGTTGGTGGCGGCACGTCTCAAAACTGAATTTTCTTATTATAAAATGGTGTCAGACGTGAATGAGTTTATTTCTATTTGGGGAGTTGGGGATGTATTGTGTAGAGTTGATGATGATGTGCTTATTCTAAGTTTTTGAGGGGGGGGGGTTCTTATTTGGTTATTTGTTTGTTTGTTTATTTATTTATTTATTTATTTATTTCTCTTTCTTTTTCTTTTTTCTTTTTGGGTTTTGGGGCTTTAAGGAGGTTGTGTATGTATGTATATATCTAATTTATTTATAAGTATTTATTGTAAATGAAACAATGGACCAATAAAGACAATCCATGGTATCTATCTATCTATCTATCTATCTATCTATCTCTTTACCTTGGGGCTCAGTGATTGGAAATATTAAACAAAATGCCCACAAAGCGTGAGGTAAATGGGGCATGATGTTGAGCACAAACCCTTAAAATTGCCTTGGGGACCAGTAACCATTGTAATTTGCTTCTAAAAAAATGGATATAGACACTGTGTAATATAATAAGATGCAATATATAATTTATAAAAATGTAAATATCCCTTTCAATTGGGATAAAATGTATAAATGCAATCCATAGACTAAATACAGCAAGTGACTGATTGTGTACGAACAATTAAGTTTTAATGTTAGCAGCAGTATTTGTGAAAGACAGCATTTGTTTTTCTTCTTTTTTTTTTTTTCAACTGACACATCAAGAATAAATCTTTGATACAGCAAACATAGTTGGAACAGGGGGTTCTGAGAGGTGTGGTGACTGAGGGCTCTTCAAAGGACAACAAAGCCTTGAATTGCTTACATTGGCCATATTTGTTCTACAAATATAAATGCTAAAGCTTAAGTGGCAAACTTGGATATAGTAGCCAAGGGAAGATTAAAGAAAGACTTTATTTCAAGGGTCTACAGATTTCTGACTCAATTCCATTTTGGAGACAAGGTTGCTTATGTGTATTGTGTAAACTGATCAAAAAAGATTTTTTGAAACGATCAAATGTCAGTTTGTCTGACCATGCATAGATTTAAAAATGCATACATCCTCTCTGGTCTCTTTCACATTTATTTAGCAACTAGGTGTTCACAAGAGAGTCACCATGGTTGAGCTCCCGAATAGCTCCTAGGGTTGAGGAATGTATTCAATGGATTTGAAAAGAGATTGACCCACTAAGGTGATGAATTGGTTCTTGATCCCACTGCTGTCGAACAGGCTCAGACCGGTGTTAGAGTAGCCCATGCACCAACCTGTTCCTGAGGTGAAACGTAAAGCCACATTTGTCTGGGCCCCTTCAAGGTTTTAGCAGAAACTGTGCTGTACAATGAATGAGGATCATTAAGATTATAATAGGAACAAACAATTAACATTTCAAACAACAGAAAACATTTTAATGAATCAAACTAAAGAGTGGGAGGTTCTCCAATCAACACGTACATTGATTTGTGTTTTTATGAATCACTTTCATGTAAGTACAGGACACAAAATGGTTGTATATCTCTTATGCCATCAAATTGTAGTTTGTCTTTTTCCAGTCAACCTTGACTCAGATTATAGGTTTGGCAGGTGTTTTTACACTGGACGCCCTTCCTGATGCAGCCCTCACATTTATCTCTTATACTAACTCCTACCCTGAACCTCACCAGCCTCTCTACTACTCTTTCTGTATTCTCCTTTAGATACATTATCAGTACTGTTGCCTCTAACAAAGTCTGACAACTGTTTTTGTTTTATGTAGCTTATTGTTAGGTCGGTGATAACTGCATTGTTGTATCTACATTGTAAGCCGATTTGGATAAAAGCATCCGCTAAATGCATAAATATATAACATAGACATTATCTGGGCCTGGGACTGGCACAAGCAGGACACCACACCCCATTTACGATTGCGGGTATCTCAAGCTTCAATGTTTTGCTCAAAAACACCTCATCAATTGGTAACCAACATTTGAACCATCAACCTTCAAACAACTGCTCTTGCCCCAAAGCTGGAAATGTGCTACATTATATAGTAGATATGATATATATAAATGTGTGTGTCTGTGTGTGTGTGTTCTCCTAATAAAGAAAACAGACATTTCTCCATTCACCTGCATATCAATACTGCTCTTACTCATTTGCGTACAGATAAATAAAAAATATAAAAAATAATCGCAAAAATTTGATGTATAATGAAACGTGGCTAACAGAGCTTCAAACATCTACACTTAAGCACTGAAAAACAGTACCACAGTTTGGGACATATAAAAAGCTTCAGCCGAAATTGATTTGGTGCCCTGGCGAGCTTTGGGTAACCGTAGAGATGAGGATTGATTCACAGTTGGTCAACTCATCTTACTATCCCAGTGAATGCATTGTTAATAAAAATGCTGTTTAAAGTTTGTTTGGCTCGGCAGGAAAACACATGTCTTCATATCTGTTTTTGTGCTTTCATGTCTGTTTTTGTGCCGGTTTTACAAGCTGCAAGGCTAGAACATTTCTGTTATTCTCTTTCCTCACCAATATCTGGCCATCTGAGGCCTCTGAGACAAACACTCACCTTGAGTGCTGAATCACACATCCCTGGGGCTGCTTGACTCTGCCTGATGAATTTTCTTTGGAAGAAAGGAGGGCTTATCTCAGAGGTCACCCTAATGTGAGCGACATTCATCAAACTTTGCTGTGGAGGAAGTGGCTGAAA
This sequence comes from Menidia beryllina, assembly GCA_013363375.1. Classification (NCBI taxonomy): domain Eukaryota; kingdom Metazoa; phylum Chordata; class Actinopteri; order Atheriniformes; family Atherinopsidae; genus Menidia; species Menidia beryllina. Next base: position 3,003,570 of record JABUIW010000020.1, read on the forward strand.
TTGGAAAACGGAAAAGGTAGTGATTCCTGAAGGGTTGCGGGCAGGTGGGGGCACAAAACGGGGCGAGAGGCGAGCAAAACAAACAAACAGCTTTAATGCAGAGTTGGGTGATAGCTAATGGGTTGGAGACATAGCAAGTGGGGAGTGCATGGTTACATGTTGTAAACTGAAGGAAGCTCATTCATCATGGACGCCTCAAGGTTTTACTCTTGCAGGCTATGCTTTCAGTTTGATGCAAGTCACATACACATTCACAACAAGCACAGAAATGCCAGTGTTTATTTAACATCACCATGTGCACGAGTGAGGGGTTTTGGTGTTTTCATCCATTATATCGAACAAAATTTGTGATATCAGATGCTCATTTAAGATTTTTTCACATTCAGCATCAATTCGCTCCTGAAGTGTCAGATTCCTTTAGTTTTACATCTTCTGCATTTTCTTGGTTGCTAAGGTGACCAGAGAGTAAGTGACATCGCGAACTAAAAAGAAAAGCTATGCGGTGGTTTGTTTCAGCCCACTTAAAGAATGAATAGGTATTACTATAGTTATCATGTTATTATGGATGGCTGGATGGATAAATGGATGGATACTATTGTTCAGACCTATATCGGTGAGATTTGTGTTTGTGTTTTGCATGTCTCTAGGCGTGTGTGTGTGTTTGTGTGTGTGTGTGCGTGTGTGTGACAGCTGGCAGGAAAACAGGAAAAGTCCATGCCAACGCCACCATGCAGTGATTAAAACACCGTAATTTGGTTGATGTCATATTATTCTGTTTTCCTCGTATCTGTTTTGCAAGGTAGAAGCATGTCCTGTTTTCTTTCTGACAGATTTTGTGTCATGGTGTGTCCTTTATAACAGGTATGTGAGTCTCGCAACTCGCTCATCACTAATAGCAAATCAATCAATGACAATATGTTTTACTCTTGTTTATAGGAACATATTCAGTCTTTATTCCCATTAATTTGTTTTTGTAAAGAATGAAGCAGTGACAAAAACATGCACACAACTCTTTTTTCTTTTAACCTTCATTATGTCTAAGTAATTCCATAAAAAACGTAACCAAAGAATCATCATGTTAGAAAAAATAAAACATCTGCAGCAAAAGATAATGACATAAGGGATCCAAAGGGGGTACTTGCCAATTTTACCAAACTTACTAAACCTTTTTGTTTTCCGTTTTGAGAAATGTGGGTGAAATGGAAAAGGAAATGATGACAATAAAGAAACCAAGAGCTGAAAGAAAAACCTCCAGAAATTATTTTGGCTTTGGTGTCACTGTAGCTTTGGCTGACACTGGGCTTTATTTATTTATTTATTTTTGTTCTGCAAAAGGCTGAACAGCCAAGTTCAGCATGGCATATAAATGAGAACTACACCAAATGCCCATTATTTACAATGAAATGGTAGATTTCTGATGGGTTACAGGTTGTCGTTTTTATGCTTTTTATGAGTTTAGTGTTTGCAATCATCAATCAAACTTTAAGGAGTCATAAATATTTTAGAGCGTTGTCTGCTGCCACAATACTCTGATCAAAGATGTTTTTAATATAATCTCTAAGGATTCAGAATCCATGACACTGCATGAAAGCTGGACAATCAAACAACAATTTGTAAATGCGTAAGCTGCTCCTGACATTTGTAATATTCTACCATAACATCGCTGCTCTGCCCAAACTGTTTAACCTTAGATACACTGAACTTGCTTAGCATAAATGGCACCTGATCCAAGAAAAGTTTCTTATTCTCTCCAAAAAATGTAAAATAGGTCTGAAACAAAGACTTTCTTGCAGTGAGCAACACAGAGGTGTGCGGATTAGTACCTTCCATCTCCCCCAAGTTTCTTTATAATAAGCATATCAGGCTAATTTAACTAACAAGACATAGATGTCATCCCATATGACCAGAAACTTAAGCTGATTCTCTGAGGAAACAAAGTTAGAAAACTAATATTAGGAGTTTATTTATCATACCTGTCAGTGGATTTAAAGTTGTACAAATGTCAGAGTCAGAATTTTCTATTTCGGTATTTTCAGAATTAAATGGCGTCTAACTTTCCTTTTAGTCACACAGCTACTTACATGCTTAATACATTTTGCTGGCGTCAAGAGCCACAGGGTCTCTTTTTGAGTCTGTTACTATATATCTACTTACATGAATAAAAATCTCATGCAGACTGGGAATTCCACATCTTAATTTTGACCAGTTGTCCAATGTCCGAAGTGCATTGACACTGACTTAGACTTATAATCAGTATTATATATTTTTCACCCTAGTAGTGTTTACATTTTATAATTTAAATGTATTTTTCATTGTCCATGGTGTACCTCGCCTCTCGCCCACTGAATACTGGGATAGGCTCCAGTCCCCCCCCCCCCCCCCGGCCCCATTTGCAAATAAGCGGTTCAGAAAATGGATAGATGGATGGTTGGATGGATATTTTAAAAATGGCATAAACTTTTGAACAGCAAGGCACAGAAATTGTGGTAATAGAACCGGGTTGAGAATAAAAACTATACTCAACTGAGGTTTGAAAGTACAGCCCTGCTGGCTAAACATCCCTCTCTCATGTTTTTCCAGAGACTGTTCCTTTGGGGCCTAATGTGGGAAGTAGGTCATCCCTTTTTTGGAGCCACCATTTTCTGTTGGTATAACATTAATATTTGATGTAGACAGTATCCCATATGGATAGAGCAAATTTTTGACTGGAGGGATGGGTTTGTAAAAACTGTGTAAACATAGTTATCGACACTATGATACTTCAAATGGCACCTATGGCCTTTTTCAAAAAAGTGTCAATGGAAACAGGAAATCAGAGAAAATATCCCTAACTATATTCAAAGAGCTGATTGATGAGAAGGGATTAAAAATTGGACCGGTAAAATATTTTCGTTGTTGTGAGTTATTACTGTAGACTGACAAGACAAGGCTATACCCAAAATATACAACGCCATACCAAAAATTCTTACACTCTGTTGTGGCATTTCAATGAAATAAAAAGGCAGTCAAAAAGCAGAAAAAATGCATAATTATTGCAAAAGAAGTAATGTGACATTCATATACATTGCAGTGAATGATATTTGGATTTAGTGTCATTTCACAATATTTTATATTTTCAAACTCATGAAAATCTCAAAGACCACATTAGATGCATGATTTTTTTTTCTTCCTTAATGTATTTTCATATAAAAAGTCAAATAATGAGGGGAAATAACTAAAATGCTTTTCAGAAACGGCTCTGACTTGACTTAACCTCCTTGTTGCCATGGTGATAGGCATTGTCACTGAATACAACATTTTACAGAGATCTGTATTATCTCAAACCTCAAAAAAGAAACAATTATATTCTATTTTTCCAATTCTTTCGAAATATCTGAATAGTTTTGCAGATACTGCAGAGGCCAAATGGGTTTATCCAAGTATTTTATATATAACAATAAATGTTTCTTTTCTCTTTTTTAATAGTTGACAAACTCACAAAAATGGAATATACAAAGGAATATACAAATCCAGCTAAATAATTCAGCCAGTACTGACACAGTGTGTCTTAAATAATAAGTCATAATGAAAAATCTTAACACAGCAAACTCAAGGTTTATCATCTTGTGCTTGAGGATGTTGAATAGTTAATATAAATGTAACCAGTGAAGTTTGTTTTTTTTACATTTCTACCCAAAAAAGAAGAATGTACAACAGGAGGAATGAGCAACAGATGGATGGAGCTTTGTACAAAAAATGCTATATACATATCAAACACGGAGAAGATAGAAACTGAAATAAAGTGACTTACCAGTTACTGTTTAAAAAACAGTTTACATTCATTGCATCATCCCGTTACCATCTGACGTGCAGCTATGTCTCTGAATATTCATCAAGTACTTGGGCTAACGATTTATGACAGAGATTGTCTGCGCACGTTCAATCCATCTGCTCAAACTTATTGAAACGAATCAGAACTTTTCTGACACCTGGTAACTTGGTCCTGGAATTCTGAAGTGTTCTGTTTTTATTCTTTTTCAATCGAATGTAATATAATCGATTGATTAGGGTAATGATTAATTTCTATTTTATATTTTAGGGTGCGTTGACCAACACGATTCAAGAAAAAAACATAACTGAGTTGTTATGTGATGAAATTTGATGCTTGACATTCCAGAAATGAAATTTTAAATAAAATAACAGCAACATTCAGATGACAAAAAGCAGTGTATGATCAAACGTTAATTATCCCAACTTAAAGAAGAAAAGTAAGCATTGCCTCCAATGTTGAACTGACTCTTTAGGTCTTAGCAAACCAACAGAATGAAACTTGTTATCAAAGATTTAAAAGATCTAAAACTGGATGTCAAAACAATCCGATGTTTTTTGGCCACAGTTGTCTGCCCATAGAATGTAGATGGGATTCACTTTCAACTCGTCGGCAAAAGAAAGTCACTAATGCTTGCTTTGAGAAGGACAGTGGGATCTGTACTCATCCACTGGTGTAAATTCAGACTGACTAAGGTCCTCTAACCAATCTGGTCTGGCTTTGTCATCCCCACACTTAGGGCATTCTCAGTTCATACCTCACTAATTTGTGTGTTTAATTGTAAGAAGTCTAATCATCTTCAGAGAAAATGTATCCCTCTCTACGTTGTTTTTTTTTTTTGGCAAAATGGGATCTCTTCCATCATTTCAACATACATGAATTGCACGATTTTGTACCCGTTGTATTTGTAATTTCTCATTTGTAAACCTTTGGATGCAAACATCTGCTTAAATCTAACATGCCAATGCAAATTAAATGGTTGTTTGTCCCTAGATGGATGTAGAATGTTACCTGGCAAAAACTCAAAAATAGTACATTGACAACAGTATGTGCAGACAATCCCCACATTTGCCATCACGCTTCATTTGGAATCATAATAGAACTTCTTACATTGGTCCACGTTTGCTACTCTTCCTCTTTGTCTTGACATGAACACTCCATTACCCACTTACAATCATAAGAAGGAAGGAAGTGATGAGAGAATGTTGACTTGCTTTTGAGCACATACAGGAAAGTAAACACCTCCACAGTTTTTAATGCTCCACTTTCCTCTGAGTCATATTCAGTTTTGTATTTCTTGTTACGTATTTAGGATTAGAAGTTAAAAAAAGGTATTTTTTCTTAAAACAGATGTTTTCGTATCACTTTGGAAAGTTGTACCCCTTGACTGCAAATGTTAGATTATTAATGCATAAAGTATAAACAGACATGCCCAGTCTTTTCTAAATAACTTATCCTTTTGCAAATGTGTCCAACATCTGCAGTGATTTGCAGCACCTAAATGGTCAGAAAGTGAAGTATGCAAATAGCGTAAGCAGCCTCTAAGCGCTCAACAAGCAAGATATTATGAGTCAGTTTTAGGACAAGCTGCAGTTAACAGGTCAAGAATGGTGAGCATAAACTTTAGAGTACTCTCCATTATTCTGCTGAAGTGATGGTGATGCAGGTGCAAAATCAGAGGCATTTTAAACAGTTTGACTGGGGCAGATTTTTATACGTTTGTGTTACACCTGGCCTAGCAATCCAATTATTGTTCAAGATGTTGTCTCTCATGTGAGGACATCAGTTCATATCTATGTCAGGCCTTTTCATTGATGGTAATGTTTCTACTGTTGGACTGGAGGAGACTTTGACTTTAACCAATAAGCAGTGATGCGGCACACTTTGTAATGTACAATTGGCACAAACCGATACCACTGCCTCTCTCTAAGATTATGTACAAACTATGTTTTTGGTCCCAGGTTTTCATTGAATAGTCAGTTCTTATATGAACCATCATATATCTTATCCCTTATGAGGATTAAATAGAATCTTTAACGTCTCAAACATCTCTTCAGATGGCCGGTGGACACCGTCACTTCGGACATCTATGCATATTATTTTATATATTTCTGAAGACATTCTCACTCCATTAAAAAAAAAAAGTGCAAAATATATTTATATCAGCTTGAAAAATCCTCAGTACGTTCCAAATTAGTGATAAAGGCAGAATTGGATGAAATAATGTCATTTCTGCTTTAAGTACAATAAAGTTGTTTCACAGACAATTGAAAAACAGCTCAAAACAACTTAACTTGTATCTGTATTATCTTATAAATCAACCAGGCAAAAAAATGAAAATGTATCTATATAGCTCTTTTGAAACAACTGTAATGTAAAGTGCTTAGACAATACACACAAAAAAGACTAAATGTGTGCACTGGGTGTTTTGTTTGCACTCTCCAGGATGAATTTTCATTCTATTTTTGAATATGTCTGCTTAAAAAGTCTCTGGATGATGCTACATTCTAATTTGCATTGTAACGATTTAACAATGTTGAGGGCACAGAAATGCACAGGGTCATTTTCTTACACAGTTATGTACTTAAGCATTTGTGTGGAACATCAATTAAAATCTTGGACCTCGTAACCTTTGGAGAATATAGCATTTCTTATGAAAAGAAATAGTCACAAATATTATTCATGCTTTTAATGAGTGTTTTTTCATTGGTCTCCTGTAAAAAAAACTTCTATTGATTGCAAGCTTAAACTTATGAACTCAGTAACTATTCATAACATTCTTATACATGTTAATAGGATTTATTTCACTTATTTTAAAATAATGTTAACTACTTAAAGCTCTGTATGCAGTATAGAATGTTCTCACAGTGAGCATGATTTGGATTGTCTATAGAGTTTCATGTTTCCCAAAGACACTTCACTTAACAAAACAGGGAATCAGACAACTATTTTTTAGATTTGCTTGATTAGTGCTCTCCTAAACCACAGTGCAGGGGGAATTTCTTTGAGAGGACAAAGCTTTTCTGTGCACTGGTTACAGTTTGAATCACTGGAAGTTTAATAGATTTTGAATATTTTGTTGTATAAAACAAAATGAGTTCTCAAAATATGTGTTTGAACTGGATTCAGTGTTTATCTGGTGTTTCCTTTTAACTCATATAAATATGAAACAACTATTCTCCAACATTCTGTGCTGAAAATTAATTTTACAAATAAATGAATATCTTATTAATGTTTGCTTCAATTAAAAGAGACCAGAAGTAGCATGTTGTGTGGTTTGTTAAATGGGCAAATTAACTCCCAATTTAATAGAAAGCATACATGAGATTGTGAACGTGTCATCCATACTTAATACGAAAAAATGTTTGTTGCGGTAAATTATCCTCAGTGTGAAAAGAGAAACTGTAGTACTGTTCCCGTGAACATATTTGAATATTATTGCATCTTACGGATCAATACAAAATGTTTCACACTACAGAGAAGACAGTGGGATATATCAAAAACGAAAACTACAAATTGTGGAATACAGGTTTGACCTCCACATTTTTATTCCCTCCTGATAATTGAAACTTGTGAAGCTTGCACGTTGAGACAGAGAGCAGCTGCTGGAGGCAGATATCATGACCTCAGGTTGATAGCAGTGGCATAAATCTTACCCTCTCTTGAAGCATCGTTTTTGGAAAGTCGCAGAGTACCTCCACAGGTCGTCATCACAGGAAGATGTCAAGTGCCAAGAGGCACACTTACCCTAATGCCCTTTAGTCGTTTTCTACCCTCTAGGGTGCTCTTTAGGTCACTTTTATATTTGAGTGAAAACAGTATGATGTGTTCAGTTTAAGCCCACATTAGATAGGTTGGCTAGAGAATACATATGACGGGTATTTTTCCAGTTCATTTTTTTCTGTTAATACCACCAGGTTTGTCAGCATTTTGCAGTGGAGAAATTAAAAAACAATTTCAAAGAATTTAAAAGTTGTGCAGGTTATCCGTGCGAAACTGTGACAGTAAAAATGGTTTGGGAAACTTTTGGAACCTGACATGGTTGTCAAGAGGAAACTGAGAATAAGGGCAGCTGGTTTTATTATATCTGCCCAATGACCATAGTTCTCATGAGCAGAATTAATAGCTTTGCAGGGTAATTTCGAGATTCAACTGTGGATTTGAAGAGTTTCACAGATTTTTGTTTCACATAAAACTAATCTGTCCACACAATGTTATGTTGTTGTCTCGTTATGTTATGCTATGTTACGTTATGTTATGTTATGTTATGTTATGTTATGTTATGTTATGTTATGT